>JAEQML010064160.1:0-22312 GCA_016904865.1 Pissodes strobi | reverse complement strand
TATATACATATACATATATATGTATATGTTATATGCGATATCAATTGCCTTCATATGACCTGCATGACCGTCACACGTGTATCAGGTTACCAACTCGACCCAATAATTCTACGAAGCGATGTCAGCAGTAAGCACAAATGTGGGAACAACGCTGACAATGCAGTACGTAGGTTATAAAAGGACAATATTGCACTACTTGTGTTAGTTAGTAAGAGATAAGTTACGTCGCGTATCATAAATTATATAAAATAACGAATTTAAATTGTAAATTAGTATCTAAGTAAAGTAAATAAAATTTGTTTTTAAAAAGTGAATTCAAGTTCTCACTGTTTAACAACTGGCGCAGTCGGTAGGATTCGTCAACGTCATCAGAATAGGAACAATCCAACTGTAGACGGCGGATCCCAATCCCTCAACGAAAAAGAACCGCAATTCCCAAAGAACCGAGACGTTCTAACTCAGCGACAGCAACGGAAGGAACACCCAGTGAAACCCCTAGCTGCTCTAGTCAAAGAGAACAAGTATTATCGTAAGTTATATCGAATCATCACGTTTATTTTTCTGTTCAATTTGTGCACTCATTTAAAAGTGATTTGTTGATATTATCTGTTCGAATATCTGAATTTAACCTTCCGTCTTATACACTATATTTTAAAATTAGCAATTTATTGATATATTTTATTTAATATTTCTGAAATGGCCAAAAACACGTTCGCAAACCAATGCTGTCAATACAGAAGCCCAAATCGAGCCTTATAAGCTCTCAATTTTTTTTCAATTATCCCAAAATTTGACGGAGATCAGATCTCGTTCGGTACTTTTCTTAACGCCTGTGATTGTGCGAACGATATGGCCATAGGCAACCAAAAGCTTTTGCTAGTCATACATATCAAAATAATTTGAGAGGCAGAGCTGCTCAACTTGTCAATTCTAGAAATCCACCTGCCTATTCTGAAATTAAACAACTTCTAAACTTACATTTTGGAGATTCCAGAGATCTTTCGTCTCTAATTCAAGATCTTCAACGTCTTAAAAAATTATCCAGCGAATCTCCCCTTACATTCTTTAACCGTGTGCAAGTCCTTAATGCAAAAATGCACGCAAGCATCCAAAAATCCTCTAATCTCAATGCCGACCAAAAATGGGCGCAATGCGACCTTATTGATACAATGGCTTTAAATACCCTCCTAACACGATTAGAACCGCGCCTCGGTCAAATAAATCGCGCTGGAAACCCAAACGATTTACTTGATGCACACGCTCGAATTAGGCGAGAACTCTAACTCTCATATTTTGACACCCAGAAAGTTAATAGTAAATCAATATCCTCAAAACCTCCTCTACCCATTAGGAGACCTCCACTTCAAACTCCAAAATGTTTCTCTTGTAGACGGTGGGGACACTTAGCAAACGAATGCCGTTCCCAACAAATGCAAAGATCCAACTACCCACTAAATAATTCATATTTTCAGAGGCAAACATCACAATCGCAAAGTCAACCAACAAATGGTTTTCACTCATCTCAAAACAACTCGAGACCTAATACCTGTCTCCAACAAAACTCAAATCAATTTAGGCCTACCGTAATTCAAAGAAACCCAAACTTTCATTCCAATCAACACCGAGGCAACGACGACGACTGAGAATAGCCAAGCCTATCTTGGGTACTACGGCGACAACGACCAAAGCCTCAATGAATATTCCTTGCCACCTATCGAGAGTGAAGAATACCAAAATTTTCTTGCACCTCCGAATTAAAACCACCCTCCGAACAACACCACTCAAACTGTGGAAACCTTGTTGGAGACAGAAAACAAATTTCAGACCTTGAACCTCGACGACATGAGCCCTAACCTGAATTTTCCCGAACAGAATTTCCTTTAAACCCTCTGCTTACAGTTAACCCTAAAAATCTATATTACATCAAAGATGCATCAAATAAATTCAAACTCCTCATCGATACTGGAGCAGGCATATCTATTTTCAAAGAAAAAACTGTTCAAAACTTTTTCCCAAAGATCTCAGTGTAATGTAACCATACAAGGAATCACAGACCAAAAATTACATATAACAGAATCCACCCTTGTACCATTTATTGCTGGAAATCCCCATAAAGTTTTCATTTATAATTTAAACATAGAATTTGACGGCATTTTGGGCCTCGATTTCTTAGAACATTATGAATGCATAATTGACCTTAAGACAAAGCAATTAATAACGAATTTCAAAACGATCCCATTGCATAAAGTAGACTCTAATTTTAATAAAAAAGTTGAAAACATTGAAATAAAATCTCGTAATAGAATTCATATCGACGGCCATACAGAACAAATATTTAAACTAAAATGCGACTTATCAAATACGGATGCTGTACTGCTCGCTCAAGAAAAGGACAAAGTTAGGTTGCCACATGCTCTTGTTAGGGTGAATGAAAGCGGTGAATTCTTAACATCTATTATCAACGCTAATGTAACGCCTAAAACTATATATTTTTCTGAACTTTTCATTGAACCATTAGAGACTACGGAACCTGTCTTAAGCATGAACGCTCGCGAAAATTATAATGTTGAACCAATAGATAGGATACAAATTATAAAAAAATATTTAAGAACCGAACATTTAAACCCCGAAGAAAAGCAAGCTATAACGGGACTTTGCCTAGAATACGCGGACATATTTTATATAGAAGGGGACAAATTAACCTTTACTAATTAAATTAAACATGGGATAGAAACAAATAATGCCAGGCCTATGTTTACAAAATCGTATAGGTACCCTCAGGTTCACAAAGAAGAGGTTAAACAGCAGATAGGCAAAATGTTAGATCAAGGTATTATACGCCCCTCTGTGTCGCCTTGGTACCCAAAAAACTCGATGTCTCAGGCAGGCAAAAGTGGCGCGTAGTAATCGACTATAGGAAATTAAATGAAGTTACCGTGGATGATAAATACCCTCTTCCTAACAGATCTGACCTTCTGGACCAGCTTGGAAAGTGTCAGTATTTCTCAACCTTAGATCTCGCGTCAGGCTTTCATCAGATCGAGATTGAGCCTAATGATATCTCAAAAACCGCGTTTTCAGTTGAGAATGGTCATTTCGAATTCGTTCGTATGCCATTTGGCTTGAAGAATGCCCCGTCCACCTTCCAACGCGTCATGGACAACATTCTGTTAGGCATTCAAAACGAACGCTGTCTGGTTTATATGGACGACATTATAATCTATTCGCCCACTATTCACGAACACATGCACCGACTTAAAGAGGGATTCAAACGACTTCGCAAAGCAAATCTAAAAATACAACCAGACAAGTGTGAATTTTTACGCAAAGAGGTTGCGTACCTTGGACACCTTGTCACCAAAGATGGCGTAAAACCAAACCCATCCAAAGTAGATTGCATTCAACAATTCCCGGAACCTAAAACTCAAAAAGAAATGAAGTAATTCCTTGGACTCGCGGGATATTACCGCCGCTTTATTCCAAATTTCGCAAAAACTTCAAAACCTCTTACAAAACTCCTTCAAAAGGACGCCAACTTTGTTTTTGACTCCGAATGTAGATCATCCTTTAACGAACTTAAACAAGCCCTAATATCTGACCCCATCTTGATTTATCCAAATTTCGAAGAGCCCTTTCTCCTCACCACCGACGCAAGCGCATTTGCAATCGGTGCAGTCCTTGCGCAAGGACCCGTAGGTAAAAACCTCCCGATAGCATTCGCGTCCAGAACCCTTTGTAGTGCAGAAACCAAGTATTCCACCATTGAACGAGAATTGCTTGCCATTGTCTGGGCCGTCAAGCATTTTCGCCCCTACCTCTTCGGTAGAAAATTCACGCTGATCACCGATCACAGACCCCTAACATGGCTTTTCTCGATGAAAGACCCAGGAAGCTCGAGGAATATAACTACAAGATAGAACACAAGCCCGGTAAAATAAACAAAAAACGCGGATGCATTATCCAGGATAAAAATAAACCACTTCCAGGAATGTGCAAACCTTCAATCCAAAATTCGGATTTTCGCAACAAACGATAAAGAAATCCAGATCGTTGATGGCGAAACGGTCGACTCAGAGGATGCTGACCACCTCGAAGAAAACGTTGAGCGCATACAAGAAGCCTTTAACAAGTTTGCGGATCTATACAAAACCAGATCCTTAATAGACTATTCAAAAGTGACAATTTCAAACTCGCAACTACTAGACAAATCCCACAAGGAAATAGTCACGTTTTTTTGGCAAAATAAACCACAAGAATTACACCACAAAATAATCGATGATATATTTGAAGAAAATCACGATTTTAAAAGAACAGAGATCAACATCGTAAGTAGTAAAACTGTGAAAAACCGGAGATATTTTATTGTGCCACTACCGTTTGAGCCAGAAACCGTAGCCCAACACCTGTTCTACGTTTTGTTTAAAGCTCAGAACGAATTCGACATTTCCAAAATCTATTGTGTAGAAAATAATTTAGAACTACCCATATTAGAAATGCTATCTTTCATCCTGGCCGACAAAGATATAAAAATTAAAATTTGCCGGGATCTGGTCAAAACCCCAACTGAGGATGAAATACCCGAAATATTAGACCACTATCATCGCGGAAAAAGCAACTTACACAGAGGAATAAATGAAACTGTTAGACGCATAAAAGAAAAATATAACTGGCCTAACCTCGTCAAGGACGTGGAAAAATTAATAAAAGGCTGTGAAACATGTCAAAAGGTCAAGATATGCCGAAAAAATCTAAGCAGGCCTCTAGTTATAACAGAAACACCGAAAACACCATTCGAAAGAATCAGCATAGATATTTTTGAATACCCCACTAGAAACCACGCACTTACGATAAGGGATGATCTAACCAAATTTACGCAAGCGTATCCTCTATCGGATAAAACAGCGAAATCAGTCGTTAACTCGCTCTTGGTATTTTTTCAGCATTACGGTACTCCGTTACGAATCCACTGTGATTATGGCCGTGAGTTCAACAACACGCTCATGAAAGACCTTTGCTATCTTTTTGATATAAAATTATCATTTTCAAGCGTTAACCACCCACAATCAAATGGATCACTGGAAAGATTCCATGCTACCCTTTCAGAAATGATCCGGGCTAACATTGCTGAAAACCCTGACGAACACCCTCTCAATGTTTTGCCATATGCTGTCTTGTGCTATAACAATACGAAAAATAAAACTCATGGTTTTCGGGCACACTTCAAGTAGGCCCCCTGAAACGCTATATAATCAAAAAGACCAAATTTCAAAATACGTCATGGATCTAAATAACCGCATGGAACATTATTATAAAGTCGCACGACAAAAGAACCCAAAAAGAAAAATCAAAAATTAGATTCGACCAAACAGTGTCCAAAAATCCTTACGAATACAAAGTAGGCGATAAAGTCTATGTAAGGGAATCTCAAATTAAGACAAAAGCCGAAAACCAATTTAATGGCACATTTGAAATAACCTAAATATTCCAAAATTCAGCAAATCTGCTTAATCCCCAGACAAATCAATCTACCAAAATAAGCTTTGATAGATTAAAACCTTATTCTGAATAAGTGTTCTTCTTTCCAGATTTTGGGGACTTTTCGCAGTTACCCTCTCCCAATTCTCGATAACGCTCATAAACAACCCTGTGGGAATATTCCTTCATGAAGAAGGAACAATTAAAATATCAAATAACAAATGGACGCTCCTTGTTTACAAAGAACTTATGCCTATCAAAAATGCAATTTCCAAAAATGATAAAATCTTAAACGGTCTACTAGATACATTCATTGCTGTAGAATCTCCCCGGATGATCTCTTTTAGAGAAGTTCAAACGCATGTCAGCCTCCTCGGACAAATATCTGATTCGGTAAATCTAAAATACAGAGAGGTCATCGCTGACGCAAAGAACTATGCCTTTAGGAAAAGGCGCGGACTCCTTAATGGCGTCGGGACTGTTTGAAAAACAATCACTGGTAATCTCGATGCCTCAGATGGCGAGTATTTTAACGATTGCATCGAGAAAATTACGCGCGATGAACGACAAATCGAAAGCCTTATGAAAAATCAAATATCTGTAACAACCTCAGTAATTAAAAGCTTTAATACTACCATATAAAAACTACAAATGGATGGGGAAACCTTTAATAAGGACATAGATAGCATTCAAAAATCAATCATGGACATATCTGACGAACTTGCCTTCTATAGTGCAAAAATAGGGATCTTAGACCTCTGTGTATCTCTAATGGAAAGTTACGCCTATATAGAGAACTTTTTAAATGATATTCTAAATGCCATAACTTTTGCACGTTTAAAAATACTACATAGCTCAATCATTACTCCACTATTGTTCAATGTTATAATTATATAGTGGAATAGTAATAAGTAGACATAGGCAAATATCCACTTAAAAAAATAAAGTTTATGCACATAAATATGCATGATTTTAGTCTAAAATATGCAAAAAACGTATATTCAAAATTATTCCTAAGTCTAGTAATAAGCAACAAAATTGTACTACAAACAAATAGTACTATGTATTCATTAAGGCTAGGAAAAAAAGAGTCATGGATGATAAGGGGTTTTTCTTATCATAAAATACCATGAAAGTTGCATCGAAAGTTTACAACAAAAATCAATAAAATTTTAAGTTTACTACTCGTTATCAGAGGTTTGATCAGAATTTGATTCAGAATCATTACTATCACTACTTTCGGAACCAACATTGATAATAAGAGGTTCAACTATAACTTCGACCGTAGTATCCAAATCCCACATTTTTTTTTGAATTGAAAATGATGAATAAAAACGCAAAAATGTGATTTGCGTTGAAATTCATTTAGTTTCCAAAAGCATCCGTTTGAAACGATTTTAAATGGCAAAATTGTATATAGTACTATCCTAGCGGCTAGAATCGGTTTACACATTTCCGTTCCATTTGCCGAGATTTACCCTCATACCGCCGCGTAAGATGTTTACACATCAAAAACTCAAGGGCATTCAAGATGAAATTACCTCAATGTCATTCAAGGTAAAATACACCACAAAACAGTCCCAAGGACCTTCAAGGTCATACACGCTTGGAGCAATCCCAAGGTCATATGCGCGACCTTTAACAAAAACTCAAGGACATTCAAGGTAAAATGTCAAGGACATTCAAGGTGAAATTAGGCCAATGTCATTCAAGGTCAAATACACTTAAGACCAAGTGGGCGGGGTCTATGTCAAAGTCACCTGTGGGGGGGGTGAGGGGGCAAAAAATTGGAGGGGGAGAATTGAGGCCATCTATAGCACTCTACTGTGGATTAATTGCATACTTTCGACACGAAAATCTACAAAGCTTGTTCTTTTACCAGCTACTCATCTTGGGCCGACATCCTTTGATTTGGGAAAGTCAATCAAATTTTGCAAATTTTGGAAGAGGGCTATGTATGACTCAATATTGTTTTAAACGTCTGGACATCTGAATAATACTTTTGACAGTTCGTTTAATTTAAAATAATAATATGCTTTTTTATCATCTAAATTCCGTTTTAAGACGATTTTAAATGACACAATTGTATAAAAATCCGAAAACTCCGACTTTTTTAGGACGATAGCCGTGGCTTCGGAAGAATTTGTCGTGGATTTTGAAGCGAAAATTCATTTTAAATTCAACCGTCCATTAGGAAAAACAAACTTATAGAAGGAAAATTATAGAAGAGGGCCATGACTGAATATTGTTTTAAAAGTCTGGGCATCTGAATAATACTTTTGACGGTTCGTTTAATTGAAAATATGCTTTTATATCGTCTACAATCCCTTTAAAACCGATTTTAAATGGCAAAATTGTACAAAAATCCTTCACGGACGTCCTGGATTAGCTTTCTCCTCAATGCGACGGCTTATAATGTCACAATCGGTTTACACATTGCCGTCCCATTTGCCGAGATTTACCCTCATACCGCCGCGTAAGATGTTTACACATCAAAAATGTGCAGATATGAAAACCGAAAAAATTACCCTTCACTTTTAGATAGGAAAATCTATTAATATAATATAATTATAGCCATAACGCTACTGTAATATTTTTAACCTGTTCTGATTCTGTTTAGCCCGTTTTGGCTATTTCTACTCACTTTTGGTTAGTCGTTCAAACAACTTTCCGTTAGTTCCAACTTATTGAAGTGTAAACATCTTACGCGGCGGTATGAGGGTAAATCTCGGCAAATATACAATTTTGCCATTTAAAATCATTTTAAGTGGATTTTGGATCCATAGCACAGCTTATTTTTAATGGACGGTTGAATTTAAAATGAATTTGCGCTTCAAAATCCATTTGAATTGGATTTTAGATGATAAGAGAGCATATTCTTATTTTAAATTAATTTATTAACATTTAGATGCCCAGACGTTTAAAACAATATTGAGTCATAGCCCTCTTCTAAAATTTGCAAAATTTGGTTATTGACTTTCCCAAATCTAAGGATGTCGGCCCAAGATTACTAGGCAAATAAGCTGTGTCCATATGTTGATGTTATTCCTGATGGCATTAGATTATCGTGTCGAATTTGTGCAGTGAATTAATCCACTCCGAAGCTGCCAGTAAGTATTATTAAATAATCCTAACTAATATAGATGCGAATGTGTGTGTTTGTTTGTTTCTTACGCTTTCAGGCATAAACTGTTTCGATCATCATGAAATTTTGTACAGATATTTTCAAGAGTATAGTAAATAACATAGGACACTTTTAGCTTTTACCCGGGGCTACGTTCACGTTGATTTTTTGTTATTTTAAACTTGGTTATTAAACCTAATTTTTATTCTATGACCAAGCTAAAACATACAGGCAACGGCCATAGCATGTTGAAAAGGCCAGTTCTCGTCCGATCACTGAAGTTAAGCAACGTCGGGCAGGGTTAGTGCTTGGATGGGTGACCGCTTGGAGACACAACGTGCTGCTGTCATTTTTTTACAGCCGATGTCATTATAGGATATGTTTACACATCAGTGTCTCAACTACTAGCAGACTCGCTCAATTTTTTTTAGTCATTTGAACTGACCGATACGTTATAATCAAATTTTATATTTTTGGTTAGTTTTGTTTAGCCGCAAAAATTCGGTTTGTTTTGGTTAGTTTTAACTTACTTTAATTTTTGCAATCTATTCCGATACGGTTTAGCCCGTTTTGGTGCTTTTGGTTACTTGTCATTTAGTTTTGGTTAGTCATTCAATCAGCTTTCGGTTAGCTTTAGTTAGTTTTAAATTATTTTAGTAATTTGAACCGGTTCCGATACGGTATGGTTAATTTTAGTTAGTCGGCAAAATTCGGTTAATTCAAGTTCGTTTCACCTTACCTTAATATTTTTAATCTGTTCTGATATGTTTTAGCCCAGTTTGGTGCCTTTGGTTACTTTTGGTTAGTCGTTCACTCAACTTTCGGCTAATTTTAGTTAGTTTTTATTTATTTTAGTTATTTGAACCGGTTCCAAAACGTTATAACCAATTTTAGTGTTTTTGGTTAGTCACCAAAATTAGGGTAATTTGAATACTTCAATATTTTTAATTTTTTCGATACGTGTTAGACCGTTTTGGTGCTTTTAGTTACTTTTGGTTTGCTTTGGTTGGTTATTTATTAAATTTTTGGGTACTCAGTAAGTTCCAATTTATTTGAGTCTCTGAACCGGTTCCGATACGTTAAAACAATTTAAACGTTTTTGGTTAATAATTTAGGTCGTCCCAAAAATTCGGTTAATTTGGGTTAGTTACTTATTTTATTCTTAATCTGTTCCGATAGGTCTTAGCCCTTTTTGGTTACTCTTGATTGGTTTTGGTTAAACATCTTTTGGTTAAGTTTAGTTAGTTTTAATTTATTTTAGTCATTTGAACCGGATCAGATACGTCATATCCAATTTTGATGTTTTTGGTTAACTTTAGTTAGTCGCCAAAATTCGGTTAATTGTTAGTTTCAACTTGTTTTAGCCCCTTTTGATGCCTTTGGTTACTTTTGGTCCATTTTGGTTAGTCGTTCAATCAACTTTCGGTTAATTTCAGTATATTTTAATTTATTTTAATCATTTGGACCAGTTCCGTTACACTATAACCAATTTTAGGGTTTTTGGTTATTCGCCAAAATTCGGTTAATTTAAGTTAGTTTTAACTTACTTCAATATTTTAAATCTATTTCGATGCGTTTTAGTCCGTTTTGATGCTTTTACTTACTATTGGTTAGTCGTTCAGTCAAGTCTTAGTAGTTTTAATATATCTTAGTCATTTGAACCGGTTTCGGTACGTTATAAGCAATTTTAATGTTTTGGTTAGTTTTAGTTCGTCGCCAAAATTCGGTTAATTTGGGTTAGTTTTAACTTACTTCAATATTTTTAATATATTTCGATATATTTTACCCGTTTTGGTGCTCTTAGTTACTTTTGGTTAGTTTTGATTAGACATTCAATCACCTTCCGATATGTTATAAGCAGTTTTAATGCTTTTGGTTAGTTTTGGTTAGTCACCTAAATTCGGTTAATTTGGGTAAGTTTTAACTTACTTCAATCTTTTTAATCTATTTCGATATGTTTTAGTCCGTTTTGGTGCTTGTAGTTATTTTTGGATAGTCATTCAATCATCTTTCGGTTACTTCCAGTTAGTTCCAATTTATTTTAGTCGTTTGAACGGGTTCCGATACGTTATCTATAAGCAATTTTAATGTTTTTGGTTAGTTTTGGTTAGTCACCAAAATTCGGTTAATTTGTATTAGTTTTAACTTACTTCAATATTTTTAATCTATTTCGATACGTTTTAGCCAAGGTTTTAGCCCGTTTTGGTGCTTTTCGTTAGTTTTGGATAGTCGTTCAATAAACTTTCGGTTAGTTTCAGTTAGTTCCAATTTATTTTAGTCATTAGAACTGATTCCGATATGTTATAATCAATTTAAGTTTAAATAAACCAGCTAACACGATCTCTCACGCGTACGACGTTATGTGTTGCAAATGGAGCATGCACTTTTTCAGGATTTGAGGCCTTATTTAGGAAAACAGAAACATTTTCAATGTTAAAACAAAACGACAACCTAAACCCGCAAGCGCGACTATGCATGAGATCCCTCACAAGGTACATGCTCGTTTACTGTTGCAACGTTGCGACCTCCGCCCCACGGTCGTAAAATATCAGTACATTTACGTCCGTCGATCGCGAACCTCTGTTAAAATACAGCTGCTTCAAATGCTCCGCGTAATGCGCGTATACGGGCCTCAATGAATTTGGTAGCGGTGCACGTTTTGTGCCGGAACGCTGTGTCCGCATTTAGAACAAGCGGCATTTTGCGAGCATTTCATACCAGATTTATTGTTAAATATTAAATATTACTTTAAGCCGCTCACGTTGGTCTGTTTTCGAACTAGTGACTGACGTCACTGACTATTATTTCCGTCTTGTACTATAGATCTGATCGAGTCTCTAAAACAAATATCTCATTCTTTAAACAAAAATAACTTGCCGCTGCCTGTTTACTCTTCTAGTTTAGCCAAATATATTGACATTATAGAGCTAGAAGCGTATCAGTCTGATTCGAAGTTATTATTCGTTCTTAAAATCCCTATAGTAGAACCGGAAATCTATACGATGTATCACTTATACCCAATTCCGATATCAGATAATCGAACAGGTTTTCATCATATCATTTCTAGTACTCGAAAATACATTGCGCGAGATGATGATTCGATGCTACGTTTCACTATAAAGCTTAGAAAATTGTAAACCTCTTGGGCAAAGCCAGAAGATCTGTTCCGAGATCCTGCCACACCCAATCGACAGCGGCTCCATCTGCGAAGCTCAACTCCTGAAGCAATCCAGCCACATGCTGCCACGAACCTGCCAAAGCAACCTGCTTATTGCAAAGGGATTTAACGTCCAACAAATCGATCAAAACCTCTGGCTGATTGCAGTGTCCGACCCACTACCAATCACTATCAAATGTGATGGAAAAGAAACCTCCACGAACATTGTCCAGGTTAACACCCTCCTGCGACTCCAACCTGACTGCAACGCGTTCGTAGAAAGTACTAGGGTACACGCTAAACGAATGGTTGACGTCTACCAAAATATCAACTATAGGAGTTTTCCAATCGAAATCCCCTACAAATGCTGCGAACATCTGCCAAAAAAACCAGTAATGCCAGACATTAAACCCTTAAAACTCAATAAAATCGACGTAGATGACCTCAATATTGCACAACATAAGCTAGATCAGTACTCAGAATAACTGGACAAGATTATCAGCCAACCCTTCCTCAATAGGCATCTGTCCTAGTTTACCATAACGACGATAATCTTGATCGTTATCTTAATTACTGCCTACATCCTGTGTAAGTGTCGGCGTACAAGAACACCCATGATCACCATGAGTAGCTCCGATAACGACTCGCCCCCAAGGCCACTAATAGGAAACCGACAGGGATCAAGTTCAGCAAGATTCTATCAAGAAGAAGACCCAGTATTCGACCCGAAGTCTCCATAGAAGAAGAAACGGAACTTCAAAACAGAATTTAAAAGTCACTGCATGGCACCGACTTTTCACCAGAAGAGGGAGTTGTTATATGCGATTTAAATCACCTTCATATGACCTGCATGACCGTCACACGTGTATCAGGTTACGCAATAGCAACTCGACCCAATAATTCTACGAAGCGATGTCAGCAGTAAGCACAAACGTGGGAACAACCCTGACAATGCAGTACGTAGGTTATAAAAGGACAATATTGCACTTGTGTTAGTTAGTAAGAAATAAGTTACGTCGCGTATCATAAATTATATAAAATAACGAATTTAAATTGTAAATTAGTATCTAAGTGAAGTAAATAAAATTTGTTTTTAAAAAGTGAATTAAAATTCTCACATATTTATATATATATATATATATATATGTAAATATATATATGAACAAAAGTGTTATTCCGGGTTTCAATCCGTTCGTTAGTAGAATTGGTAGTCTCATGACGTTTCGCCAACATCCCAGTTGGCATTTTCAAGTGTTTTTGATAGCGAAGCTATGATTTCTAATGTCGGTCCGAAAGGATTAAAATTTAAAAAAAAATCTAAATATTACAGTCAACCCTACTCCGGTGAAAAATGTTGCTGTGGCTGACGGTACGCAACAAAGAGTCAGGTATAATTGATCTGCCTATTTATATAAATAATACATGCCAGGTTCTAAAAGCTTTAGTGGTGCCATCGTTGGTACATAGTTTTATTTTCGGTAGTGATTTTGCCCGCCAGTTTTCTTTATTTATAGATTTTAGTAAGAATACCAGACTGTCTCAAAATGATCTTGACATTGATTTTTTAAATTATAATTATAATATTAGCTCACTTTTACTTTAGATGATTTACAAAACGATCAACGTGTTCGTATTCAAACAGATCGATTCTTTTAAAGACATTTCTAGTGAAACTCGTTTAGGGAGAACTAATAAGATTTCTATATACATTGATACCGATGAGGCCAAGTCTTTTAAAAGGCAACAATATCCTATGTCGTCCTATATGTTAAAAATATTATGACAAGAACTCTAAGACATGCTTAAATTAGGTGCATATGAGGAACACTACATCTCGTTTGCCTCGAACCAGGTGCGATTTTTACTAATAACATCTTACTGCTGCATCCCGTCAAGTACGGTTCATAATACGAACCCAAAGCAATTTCCATCATCTCTGTCATACGGCTGCATCGACCTGACGAGATCCATACAGATCGAAAAGCGTCGTCGATTTTACCTACAGAGATGGTGGATGGTAGAAATTGCTTATGGTTCACACATTTTGGCTTTCCATAATTTTGGAGACCTTAGTAGTGCATTGAACTCGCATCTGGTATATAATGTCCGCTAAAGCACCGAATATTAACTAACGATTAGAAGGGTCACAATCCGCGCTTTCTTTAATCTTCTTTGTCAGAGGCCATTCCGACGAAATTCCTAGAAATCTCGCCGAGCACCGCTGCCTGACGAGCTACCGGTGTAGGTGAATTTATTTGCGATATTCGTTCCAGCCGACGGAACAGCAATTACAGGGAGTAACCGAAAAGTGTACTTGAATTTTAATTTTTAAGCGAACTATATTTAATTAATTGTTGATGTTATTATAATTATGGTTTCAATCGGTCATTGTCGTATGGCTTTGAGTTCTAAACTTTTTAAAAAGTAATGAAATTTCGCGAAGAAATACTATTTACGTAAAACTAACTAGGTGGTGTCTTTCAGCGTGTTTTTTAATAGGAATATATGAAGAAATAAATAATAACGTAAGTTTTCATACGGGCTGTCCCAATTTCCGTTAGACACGATAATAACTTTCACTGCAAGAGAAATAGCCAAAAATGTTTAATATAAAAGTGATAGGGTTTATAAAGTGTTATAATCTAAAAATATTGATATTAGTATCGTGGAAACGTGGAAACCGAAAATATACAGTTTGGTAAATGGAATACATTTAACCAATTTCGGTTTTTACATTTTGTCACTTCGCTTTTCTCTTCATCAACTTTTTTACTATTTATTTATTTATATTACTACACAAAAAAGTGTTTGGAAACCAGGCAAACCAGCGGGAATGGAATGGCATGAGCCATTGGGGTATATATTTTCATATCCGTTTGGAACACTTGATAATTTAAAAATAAAACAGCTAATGTGTACATTTACCTCTTTTAATAAACAGCAAATGTTCACACAATTTTCTATAGAATAATATAAAGTTACACGTAAATTCTAAGATGTAACAAGAATAATATATTATGCTAGTCCGAGAGCTGTTATTAAATTTTGAGTACGTATTTGAGTTACTTTTAAAACTTGGATTTCGCTTCTTTACTAATGTCTAAATACATATTTGAAGACCTGACTGTAGGGCGGTGGAACATTTTCAACCCTTAGGTTTGTTGCAAAAAGTATTCTTTTTTTAATGAAATGTCTTGCATATTCGGTATTTTTGGAATCCTACATTTTATACTGGACACATTGTATTTATCCTATTTCTAAAATCAATAGTCTCTGAGACATTGGCATTTGAGCTTCAATGCCCTGCTAGTCAGAGGAGTATTGAATATATTGAAACATGTATTTGAAATTTTTTACTACTTTTCTAAAGTCCTTTTTAATGGTGTCAATATTTCTTAGTACCATGCACATCATTTGTGATACCACTGGGGCTCCATTGGTACCACAAATGGAACACATGGTATTACGAAACCACAGAAACATTGACACCATTAAAAAGAGCTTCAAAAGGGAAAATTTTAAAAATTCAAATGTCATTACTTATCTCCAAAACTATTGATTACAGATATAGGAGGTATAAGCTAAAATTAGTTCAGAATATAATGTAGAATCCAAAAATACCGAATATACATTAGGATGTTTCATTTAAAAAAGGACCCTTTTGCAAAAAAACGCACCTTAAAAAATTCAAGGGATGGAAATGTTCCACCACCCTAAGGTCTGCGATTTTGTATTTACATTTTCCTAAAGAAGTGATACACACATTTTCAGAGTGCCTCAAATACTTACTGAAAATAGTTTAATAGCTCTGCTATTGCACAGGGTGTTCATTTATAACTTCTCGCTCGGATTTTCTTGAGAACTGCTAAAAATGTGGAAAAACCCTAAAACACGTTGATTTTGTTTTGGAAAGAGACACATTTTAAAAATACTTTTATTATATGGGCTGTTGTCAAAAAGCTGACTCAACAAAGTTCGATTTTAAATTAAACGCCCTGTATATTGGATTGCATTGCAGTGCACTTTTAGATTCTACTTTTATTCTGGACAAATTTTACATAACATATCTTATGGCCAATCATGAGATATCAGCGTTTTAAAAGTTCGAAAGGTATTAAAGATATGGCATTATCTGACATTTTGCAATTTTTTTAAGCTGGTTTAATGAAGTCAATATTTTATAGTACTATGTTTACCATTTGTGATGCTACTGTGGGCGTCAGTGACCGCTCAAGTATTACACATGATACCATAAAATGTTGTCGTCATTAAAACGAGCATTTAAAGAATTGGCAAAAAATTACAAATACATTGTTTATTAGCTTTAATACTTTTCGAACTACAGGGCGTTAAAGTTGAAAAATCTCACTTTTCAAAAGCCGTTATCTCATGTACTATCAGTTTTGGACTGATATAAAATATTAGAGACTATTTATATAATAATAATACCATTAGTTTAGTATGAGGTTTTTCTCTTTTTCCGCCTTTTAGGTTTCTATTTCCAAACTTTATGGTAAAATAGATTCTCACTATAGTATACAAGGATAACAAATAGTCTGCGTGAAATTTCTCACACAGATTTTCTAATTCTATTATATAATTTAAAAAGAACAGCAATATAACCTTTTTAGATATATTTTGTTTACTTAGCCGGCTTTTAATAATGAATCACCTTATTTTGGTGTGCTTATAAATAATATGTAGTATGAGCATTTCGAACGGTAAACGATAGGAATTAAAACAAAAAATTCTTTCATCGGCAAACTGTCCTTATCTTCATGATGCTTAAAATACTTAAAGTATTAGTCCTACCTTTTTTCATCTTTAGGACATCTAAAAAAATTTTGCGTGTGCTTAAGACCACACGATAGAAGTAAAAACTTCAACAAGCGGGATCAGAAGTCATTGTCAGAATTTCGATCCGAGCCTTCGTCGTAGAGATACGGGCGAAAAACGGTTTTCCCCCCCCAACCCCGAGGGGGGGGGGGGGGGGGGGAGTTACGGGGTTCAGTTTTGGTCCAGGATCTTCTTTTTACCCCGGCTACATCCCCTGAAAATTTCAGCCCTCTACCTATACGGGAATGGCTGCCCCCAAAATCCCCCCTTGAATTAGAGCCCCGGTCCCCCCGTATGGTCTAAGGTGGCCCCCAATGGGGCGCACCTACCATAAAAATTTCCACCCCGTACCTCTTCCCGTTCTCCTGAAATTAATTATTTAAGTTTTTCCTTCTCTCCCTCCCAAGACCAAAGGGAGGGGGGTACGGGATCCCGTTTTCATCCAGGATCTTCTTTTTTACCCCGGCTACTTCCCCTGAAAATTTCGGCCCTCTACCTATACAGGAACATGCCAGTAGAAGGAACGTAACGTTACGTTACATATCCGAGTGTGACGGCTCGGTCTCATTCAACCCCCACAAAAAAAAAATTCAAAACGCGCCTAAAGAAATTTTCGCTTCAAAAATGACAAACCTTCTCCCACTTTGCTGTCACAACCATCAACGGAGCAATATTGCACAGAGATACTGTAAAAATAACTATAATATATACATAAATAAATTAATATAAACGTTTCAGTTAATAAGCATGTACTACAAAGATATTAAACATACCTTTGTTGATGCACAATAACAAACCCACGAAATACGCCTCACTGTGTACATTAATTTCCAACAGTATTCTCGCCACTATCAAGATGCTAACTGGCTCACTGTGTCTGTTGGGCCGGCTAACTCGCTCAAATATGCCAGACAACCGTCTCAAACTGGATTTTTACGTATCGATGCCGACGGAAGTGACTCTTCTACTCGTAGTTAATATTCGGTGGCTAAAGCCACGATTTTTCTTCTTCATATTTTTAAAATTGACGGACAATAATTAACGTTTTTGATGTATATATATATATATTTATTCATAGAATCACGGCTGTATGTTTGAATGTAGCAATAATTAACGGGTCTTCAGCCAATAAGGTTTATTAAAAGTTGATTTGTTTTGCGTCCAAGCTTTCGGTCAGTATATCGTGACCTTCGTCAGGGAATAAAAACTAGTTAAACTCAATTTTGGCAATTATAACATTTTAAAAAATATTGTAAAAAATTGGTAAAATATTAGAATAACTTATAGAACTACATAATTTTATATATAAGTAAAAGAAATCAAAACTCGAAATCGATGTTGGGATAGTTTTTTTGCAAACCCGTTGCTCTTAAATCCTAATTATCGTTATTTTACCACAATATATGTTATTTTACTGCTAAAATACCAACATAATATTTGAAATCGCAATAATAATTACTATTCATTCCCTTGTGTCCACACAAAATTCGAACTTATTAAAGAAAGCAAGTATGCTTTAGAAAACCAAATCGCAAAAAATATAATCGCGATACCTAAATGTCAATCATATTAAGATTTAAGCTACTTATAGTGTATGAGATATTTCTGGGACTTTATTTGGAAAAAAATATGTATTTTACACCTGTAAAAGTGTGATATGGTTAGTGCTGCTTATTTTCAATGCAATGGTAATTAGGGATAGCAACGATGCATCGATGTTTTTAAAACTTTATCACCATTTTGAATGAAAAATCTAATAAACTGGTTATTTTTAAGGAAAAAACGTATTGTTTGATATCGATAAACCGCCTGATCTTCACGAAATTCGAACTTTAATCATTGAATGCACGCGGAATTTATATGATATGTGCCAACGTTATTCGATTACTACCCCAAATAGGCTTGACCATTGAAAAAAATTTTATTATGTTTATGTACCATTAAAATAAATGAAAAGTAAAACTTGGTCGAAACTATTTTTCCCTGGCCACTTAATCCAAAATTGACCCTTTTAACTCATTTATGGCACTAAAGATTGAAAATTGAGAAATTTGGGATGATAAATGTCAAAAAGTACACTCTGTATGAAAGGCGCTTCTTTTACGAACATTTTGTTTTTTTATTCATTGATTTATCCCTAAAATTGTCCGAATTACAGCTTTTTTGCTGAAACCGTGCAAAACACCAACTTTTTGAATTTATCGAGAAAAAGTTTTCTAGTCAAACTGATACGACTTTTAGAAAGGTTTCTATTAAACACAAAATTATAAATTGACGTATCTGCTTAATACTGCGTATTGCCTCCCCTAGTAACTCTAAGAGCTTGTAATCTACGCGGCATACTGAAAATTAGGTTTCTTATCATTTTCCATTGATATATGATCCCATTCTTTCACTAATGCATTTGCTATTTCTGCGAGACTTTCTGGATGCCTCTCGCGAGAGCGTACCTTATTCCCTAATTCATCCCACAAATGTTCTATAGGGTTCATATCAGGCTTCTCGCCTGTAATCTAGTGATATCCGTAGCTTTTAAGAAGTTTCGCACTATTGCTGCGGTGTGTGGTCGGTCATTATCCTGCATCAATATAAAATTATTGCCCACCATGAGGTAAGACATATTGCCGTAAAATGTCAGTGTAGATTTGGGTTATCATCGATCGCCTCATTGGAAAAACAATGAATGGAATGACACCCATCCCATTCATTGAATTCCCTACCCCATAGCCGACCCACCATTAAAACGATCACATTCTGATTAAACCTTTCACCAGTGGAAGAATGGGAAACGATAAGAAACCTAATTTTCAGTATGCCGCTTAGATTACAAGCTCTTAGAGTTGCTCTGTCTTTAAGGTTAGAATATATCGATCCTACTGGGAAGACTGACTTTTGCAATTTTTATATTACCAACCTGATTGAATATCCTGGACAATTTTGGAGTGAACTCCCTGATATATGGCAAAGACGCGAAGCGTATATTGGTATCAGGTATTGTATCTGCAGTATTTCTTGTTGGGTTATCCATTACAGCAGTCACCCGATCTCCCCCGTTCAGCACACCAGTTATGTTTGTGTTGTTATAATCATTTAGTGTTAATCATGTGATGTACAATATTTATTTCAACAAAGAAATAGGTTATGAATTTTCGAAACAAATTAAGAAGTATATCTAGATTCTTTTGCGAAAAGATGGGTCTGAGATTTTTAACACACTATTTTTCCTTTAGGAGACCAGATTTACTTTCATTGACTGTTTGTGGTAGGACATATAGTTGAAGAACCTACCTATGCTACAAGGTTTCTTATATCAGTCTATTTTTATTCTGTTATCTGCAGTATACGTTCTGGTATCTAAGAAAGGTACAGAATTTTCTCTGTCCTCGGTTTCTATGGGGAACTGGATATAGGGATATTAACTGTTAATAGTCTCCAATATCTCATTAATACCATCTTGAGGTAATGTTAATATGTCACTATGGATGAATAAAATTTCGAGAGAGTCACAGCTTTTAAGTATTTGGGAGCCACAATCACTCAGGATAACGATCTAACAGAAGAAATTAAAGTTGTGAGGTGATTCTCGAGGCGCTTGTTTGCTTCTGCATAATATGCTATTTCTTCTGCAATATAATACTATTGGACTGCCTAGTTTAACCATTACGTCATCCAATGGTTGGTTCTCGGGCGCCACCGCATCTGGATTATAGTGGTAGAGGGCCCACTCTTATCCGGTTTGCTTTTAAACAGTGGAGAAACGACTAACCAGGGCTCAATTTCGCATGTCTGTGTGGTTGCCGGCTGCCTTTAGAAATTAGCTTAATTAATTAACTTAATACTAGCAAGAAGCGATTTAGAAAAAAACCCACAATTTCAAAAACAAACCTAATGCAGCATATCTATTTGCCAACTTGAAATATAAAGCATGGTTGATGCAAAGCCCTGATGACCTATGCTAACCTAGCGTTGCAACAAAAGTATTATCTTATGCTAATCCAACCTATCCACACCGAGGCTAACCTCAATTATTAATAATTAACTAAAGAGTTACTCTTATGCGACTTATGGTAACCTAAAACACTTGTCTAAAGAATAAAGAAATGAAGTGTTGCCAGGGTATGGTAAGCGAAACTTAACGGTATGACATCAACTTAGAGAACAGAGACAGCAGCGCCGCGGTATCAACTACTAAGAAACGGTACTGCTATGACGAAGCTACTTTGATTACGGTATACGCGTGTCCAATTAGCAGGTACTCGTTCAACGGTCCAACAGCGGTCCAAAATAGCTCCTCCTGACACGGTCCTGACGGTTGTGGATACACGCGGCCTACTGCGTAGAAGATTTGCGGAAACATGAAACGAAGCCGATAAGGGTCGAACGATAACGGTATTAAGGATGACGGTGATACAAAGGATACGGTGCGACCATAGTAACTGACCTGTCGACGCTTCCTGCACGTATATAATACAATTTCCGTAATACGCGTGCGCGGATACGTCACTGCTTTCCGGTCGTACTTCGCTACTACGGTTTTTACGCCGTCGCGTCGTGGAGGCGGTAGGCTAGGTAAGGAACGGTGTTAGGTAAGTTACGTATGTATGAGAGAAAAAGAGTATATATGAGACTGGCCGTAAACGTGCCAAGCACCAGCCATGAAGGAGAAAGAGAGAAAGTAGAACTGGCCGTAAACGTACCAAGCACCAGCCACGAAAGAAGGAGAGAGATAGAGAGATAGAGAGAGAGAGAGAGATAGAGAGAGAGAGAGAGAGAGAGAGAGAGTAAGTAAGTAAAGTAGTGTGAGTGGAGAAAGTGTTACCTACATTAATACCTGTATAGCAGCAGCGAAGGCGGACAAGATAGGCGGCGGCGATCTGCAGGAAGCGACGTGGGCACAGTTTATACCGTCACCGAATCAGTTATACACTCTGAGCCGGAACCTTTGATGTTAGTGAAGCCAAATTCAATTTTTTCATTCTCATATTTCGAGCATGCGCATTATTAGTTGGAAACGTCAGAATTATACGGCCAGCTGGGCCGTGGACAGAGTCGAACTAGGATCTAATCATAGGCATATAACTAAGTATATGGATCGAATACACAAAATTCGCGAAAGCAGTCCACAAGAAGCACTGCAAACAAAGCCGGCTCTTGAAGAAACAAGATGGTAGTTTTCGCTTTTCGGTTCCTTTTCAATCAACATACTTTTCCTGTCGCCGCGCAGAAAATCAATAATGTGTGTGTCCGAAAAATTGAGAAAAGTCAACTCATTAGTATGTAAAATAATTTTTGCTTTAAAAGTTTGGAGAGAACTTTCAAGCTTATTAATTATTATATGGTTTGAAGTAATTTCAATATTAATCAGTTAATTCCCTAACCTACGGTTATATTCTGTCACATTAGTGTTTGCTCCTTGTCGTAGTAAAAAGTCTTCCGCAGGTCTCGTGGTTGAAACAATAAGTTGTGGTAGGATGTCCAACTGGCGACATTGCAGCAGGAAGTATCTTCGGTTGTATTCCTTGGCAAGTTTCATCTTGGTTTTGGACCATAACTTCAACTCCCTCACTGAATTTGTTCAGGTATCCCTATTTAATGTTATTATATATTGTATTGTAGTTACCCTGATGATGGAAATTATATTTACCTTTAAAGGGTACTCTTACACTTGCTGCATACCTCAATATTACCAAGTTTACTCCTCAACTAGTAAGCAACGATTA
>JAEQML010064159.1:0-22312 GCA_016904865.1 Pissodes strobi | reverse complement strand
GTTATTGGAGTCGGTTCGGATACGTTGAAATCAATTTTAATAGATTTAAGTTAGTTTTGGTTAGTCGTCTAATCAACTTTCGATTAGTTCTACTTAGTCTCAACCTATTTTACTTATTTGAGCCGGTTCCGATACGTTATAATCAATTTTAATGGATTTGGTTAGTTTTGGTTAGTCGTCAATCAACTTCCGATTAGTTTCAATTAGTCCCAAATTATTCTACTTATTTGAGCCGGCTATGATATGTTGTAACCAATTTCAATAGATTTGGTTAGTCGTCCATTTAACTTTTTGTTAGTTTCACTTAGTCTCAACTTATTTTACGTATTTAACCCGGTTCCGATAAACTATATTCAATTTTAATATATTTGTTTAGATTTGGGTAATTGTCCAATCATCTTTAGGCTAATTTTACTTAGTTTTAACTTATTTTAGTCGTCTGAACCGGTTCCACAGCGTTATAATTAATTTTAATAGATTCGGTTGATTTTGGTTAGTCGTCCAATCAAGTCTCGGTTAGTTTCACTCAATCCCATCTTGCTTTAGTCATCTAAACCGTTTCCGATACATTATAAACAATTTTAATATATTGGATTAGTTTTGGTTAGTCGTCAATTCAAATTTCGGTTAGTTTCACTTAATATCAACTTATTTTAGTCATTTGAACCGGTTACGATACGTTATAATCAATTTTATTAGATTTGGTTATTCTTGGTTAATCGTCGAATAAACTTTCGGTTAGTTTCACTTAGTCTCAACTTATTTTACTTATTTGAGCTCGTTCTGATACATTATAATCAATTTTAATAAATTTGGTTAGTATTGGATAATCGTCGAAGCAACTTCCAGTTAATTTCACTTAGTATTATCTTATTTTACTTATTTGAGCCGGTTCCGATACGTTATAATTAGTTCTAATAGATTTAGTTAGTTTCAATTAGTCTCAACTTATTTTAACTATTTGAGCTGGTGCTAAGACACGTTTTATTCAATTTTAATAGATTTCGTTAGTTTTGGTTAGTCGTCTAATCATCTTTCGGTTAGTTTCACTTAGGCTCAACTTATTTTAGTCATTTGAGTCGGTTCAGACTCGATATAACTAAGTTTGATAAATTTGATATCTTTTGGTTAGTCGTCTAATCAACTTCCGGTTAGTTTCACTTATATAGTCTCTATATATTTTAATCATTTCAGTAGGTTTCGTTATACGTTATAATCAATTTTAATAGATTTGGTTGGTTTGGGTAGTCGTCTAATCAACTTTTGATAAGTTTCAGTTAGTCTCAACTTATTTAACTCATTTGAGCTGATTCTGATACGTTATAATCAATTTTATACTTGGTTAATTTTGGTTAGTCGTCTAATTAACTTGCGGTTAGTTTCTTGTTCCTATATCTGTGGTTAGTTTCATTTATTCTCAAATCTCAACCCATTTTAGTCATTTGAGTGGGTTCCGATACGATATAATCAATTTTAATAAATTTGGTTAGTTGTGGTTAGTTGTTTAATCAACTTCCGGTAAGTTTTAGTTTAGTCTCAAGTTATTTTACTTACTTGAGCCGGTTCGATACGTCATAATGAGTTTTAATAGATTTAGTCAGTTTTGGCTAGTCGTCTAATCAACTCTCGGTAAGTTTCACTTGTTCTCAACTTATTTTAGTCATTTGAACTGGTTCCGGTACGTTCTAATCAATTTTATTTGATTTGGCTAATTTTCGGTTATTCTGACTTAGTCTCAATTTATTTTACTTATTTGAGCGGGTTTCGATACGTTATAATCAGTTATGCATAAACCGTGTCGTGACGTTCACTAAAATTCTCCGTGTCTTGATGCGACCTTGGAAACTCACTGTCAAGAAACCAAAGTATTCCTCGGAACTGACTCCGATACGTTATAGTCAAATATAATGTTTCTGGTTAGTTTTCGTTAGTCGACAAAATTCGGTTCGTTTTGGTTAGTTTCAACTTAATTTAATATTTTTAATCTGTTCCGATACGTTTAGCCTTCTTGGAGGTTTTGGTTCTTTTCGGTTGGTCGTTGAATCAACTTTCGGTTAGTTTCAGTTAGTTCCATTTTAATTTAGTAATTTGAACCGGATCCAATAGGTTATAACCAATTGTATTTTTTTTTGTTAGTTTTGGTTATTCGTCAAATTTCGGTTACTTTGAGCAAAGAATATTCTACTACGATATCCTTTGTTTTGAGTCAGTTTTAACTTACTTTTATTTTTATAATTTGTTCCGATTCATTTTAACCCTTTTTGTGCTTTTGTTTACTTTTAGTTAGTTTGGGTTAGTTGTTCAATCAACCTTCGGCTAGTTTCAGTTAGCTTTAATTTATTTTTGTCATTTGAACCGATTCCGTCCTCAGAAACGGACTAACACGATCTCTCACGTATATTACGTGATGTGCCAAATGTAGTATGCACTTTTACCCCATAATAGGAAAACAAAAACATTTTCAATGATAAAAAGGACATTGCTAAAACAAAAGGCCGAATCACCACAACGAGACAAGAATGAAAATTGTTATATTTCAACGCCCAATAATGGAATATTATTTATTACGACCCTATACTATATTTTATTTGGAAAATCACTTAATATTTACACAACCAAGAACCTATCAAAATCCTTAATGAAATGGTGAAGGAGACTTATTCAAATCATAACTATAGTTTAAACTAAATGAAACACATTTTGTATTTCATGCAAAATTTTTAATTCAAAAGGAGCTTCCTATAGAAGCGCAACAGAACGCTTTCGGCCTAAGCCATCATCAGTGTTACTTGTCAGTGGAATCGTAGAACTTATCAACGAAGAGAAAACTAACAACACCTATAGACAATGGTCACATCACAGTCAACAAGCTAGAAAGTCACAATTGGATTTTTAACTTGTTGATATTCATGTGACCATTGTCTATGGGTGTTGTTTGTTTTCTCTTCGTTGATATGTTCTACGGTTCCACTGACAAGTAACACTGATGATGGCTTAGGATGAAAGCGCTCTGTTACGCTTCTATAGGAATTACTTTTTGGTTTAAAAAATTTGCATGGAATACAAAATGTGTTTCATTTAGCATGTTTCGTACATGCATACAGCCTCTACTCCTCACTTAACTAGGTATAGTTTAAGTAGAATGGAGACACGGATAAGTAAAATTTAGCTGTAGATGGGTAACCTTGTATTTATGAAACACATCAGAAATCCATTAACATTTCTTTTTCATTTTTAAACCATCAGAATTTCATAAGTTATTATATAGTTAATGGATTAAGTAAAGGGAAACAAATACCTGTAATTGATATGGTCGCGTATTAAATAGTGCTGCTTAAAATTGAAAATAACTAAAAATTACTATCGAATCACTAAGGAAATAATTAATTTTAATTAATTTGAGTGTAGTAACTATAAATAATTTCAAAAATAGAAGTCAAAACTTAATATTTTAAAGTGCTTTTAAATTAGCAATTTATATTAAAATATGAATTCTTATACAGTATTTGGGAGAACGGATAATAGCGTAAATAATAACGTATAGTCCAGCCGCTAATGTTCGTCACTGCAAAAGACAAACAACATTAATTTCATGACTGGCATTATTCAAAACGAGAACTTTTAAATATTAAGTTTATTACGTCATAAAACCTAATAGACTAGCTCTTTAAACCCAGAGAGCCCCATTATTTCGTAAGCAAGAAAATATAAGGCAAAAGTTTTATTACCATGGCTATTGCCGAGCGTCGTTTATCAAAAAGACTGTTTACTACCCTGCCAGACTTCAGTCATTAGTCAAGTTTCGGAAATAAATATGAACTTTGGAAGAGTAATGATATTATTGTATCCAGAGCGATTATTGTTTTATAGTTATAGTGTCTCAACTCGCATGTTAGTGTGTCTTCTCACTAATTGCTAACTAACAATTAATCATAAATTTCGTTAATGGCCCTATTCATTATAGACATTGGCTCTTACCGAATACATTATTAGAAAAGCACGAGTGATATCGAATTGGAACGTCAACTCGCCTCAGATGAGGCCCAGAGTTTCCGGTTTGAAACGGGTTTCTCGTAAAACATAGTTATTCCCCATATTATTTTTAAAATTATAGCATAGCAGGTTACTAAAGAGGTACAGGAGTGGATGAAGCTGTGCAGAACCCTCCACCGCAACAATATTAATCTATTGTGGATGAGACTTAGTTTTTGGATTCCTCGCCGCCACCAAGTTTGTAACGAGCTGCTTAACGTTTTATCAACCCCCATGAAAGTTGGCCTGCTGCACGTCAGTCCAAGTTTGTATAGCATGCCGGCATTATCATTAAGCACAACAAAGCGTAAAGTGAAAGGTAATCTATGTTGGGGTTTGGAACCTTCGGCAAAATGCACGGAAACGGAGTTTTATCCACAATAACTTGATTTTATGGTAATATAGAAAGCTCTATTCAACATCTTCCTGACTCTACTAAATGATTTATTTATTTAGTTATTGACGGATAAACCATTTGACAAATTGACAATATAAATACTATAGTATACATTAATTGAAAAAAAGATAATAACATATAAAAAACTACCAATAGCATGAAACAGCACAGCGGCTCAGCATCCTATAATTAAACAAAAAATAAAATCAAAAGCCAATCAATCTATACTAATCTCTCTCTAGAGCGACCAGCGTGCATTGAAATACATCTATATGTTATGTTCACTAAACTGGATCGCATGCCGGAGCACTCGACTCAGTGGGCTATAGTAGCCATAATTAGCAGAATGGAACGGCGCACGAAACAATTCAGTGACTCTAGTGTATCGACCTGAGTTAAAATCAACCCTCGATAACAAATTGGGACAATCTATGCTTCCAGATATAAATTTATATAAAAAACTTATATCTATTACTTTTCGTCTATTCTCTAAAGAAGGTCAATTTGCTAAGGTTCTTATTTCAAAATAAGTATAATCTGCTCTCCGCAGTCCTCTATTAAAAGCAAAAACGCGTTAAAATTTGTTCTGAACAGCTTCAATCTGGTCAACATAAGTACGGTAGTGCGGGCTTCAAACCAAACAGCCATACTCTAAAATTGATTTTACCAATGAACAATACAATAATCTAAAAGTATGTGGGGTAAAGCCCACAGCTGCCCTGTACAGTGTATATAAAGCCCAACGGTTTCAAAGACCTAGCCGTGACAAAATCCTCATGAGGCTAAAATAACAACCTACAATCTAAATTGACCCCCAAATCCGTGATTTGCTGTACTCTTTTAACCTTGTTTCCATTAATAAGGTAATTATTTATAATGGTCCCAATGTTCAGGCTCATGTCGTTAGCCAGACACCAATCACAGAAGCTGTCCAAATCACACTGCAACCGATCAAAATCAATCTTTGACTTCATTATCTTGGAAAGCCTCAAGTCATCCGCAAACATCTCAAAATCGCTATGCTTAATAACATTGCTTATATCGGTCACAAAAAGATCGAACAATATTAGGCCACAATGTGACCCTTGTGGGACCCCAGAAGGCACCTCGATGACTCTGGACAGGTGTCCCGCAATTTTTACACACTGTGTGCGGAGTGACAAAAAACTCTCCAACCAACGAAGAAGACTGTCGGGAAACCCCAGAGCCTTAAGCTTTCTAATGAGCAGCACCAGGTTGACCCTGTCAAAAGCCTTTGGGAAGCCTGTGTATACAGTGTCAAGCTGGTAAATGCAGTAACAATCTGGTGATGGTATTTAATCAGATTGGTACACACAGATCTTCCCCTCATGAATCCATGCTGTTCTTTAGCAATCATTCTCTGACATGACCATGACAGATGTTTAGTAATAATAAAATCAAAAACTTTAGGGATTTCAGACTCAGTACAAACAGCTCTATAATTCCGTATATCCTCCCTTGAACCTGACTTGTTGATGGGTTTGATAAAACTGTGCCTCCAAAACTCAGGAAACTGCCCTGAACTAAGAGATAAACCAAATAATATTTTTAAAGGAGTTGCTAAGGTGAAAACACAGTTCTTTAAAAAGACAGATGGTATACCATCAAGACCATATGTAAACTTGGAGGGCAATTCATAAATTCTATCAATAATATCATCGTCCGAGACTTTAAAGTTATCTATACCTAAAGTTTGTTTAAAATTAAATTCAGTATCAATATCGTGCTTTGGAGCATAAACTAATGAAAAGGAATCTGCAAAAGATCAACTATACTCTCCCAACTATCACTTTTACGAGGTCTGTAATACATGCTGTTAGGGAGACTGTAGTTACCTTTCCTATCATTAATATACCGCCAAAAGGCTTTGGGATTTGTATTCATACGCGCTTCAATATTTGCAATATATTCACCATAACACTGAGTTCACTACAACGAGTTCGCAATTAAGAAAATAAATAATACCCCATCATAAAGCATGCAGAAATCAGATCTTAAAAAAATTAAATAATAATACTGTCAACTCTCGCCCTGGAAAGGGAAAAAGTATAATCAAGAGATTATAGGAGAAATATGTTTTCTATCTAAAACTTGACAAAGGTAAAAAGGTTGTTACGTTACATTAGACAAAAGCGAATATTTTCAAACAGTTGATAATTTAACCGGAGGCCGTATAAAAAAATTCTCAAGGAATCCATGATCTAAGACGGCAACACAAGTTAAAAAGACTTTGAAGAAATGTAGCAACATTATTTCTGATCAAATTAAATGTAAATTATTTGTGAGTAATCCTACTATGCCAAAACTATATTGTCTTCCCAGATTCATATACCTGGGAAGGCAATGCGTCCCATAGTCTCGGCAATAGGATCGCAAACTTATAATATATCCAAGTGGCTAGCAAACCAGTTTGAAAGTTTACCTATAAAACAACAGAATTCATGAGTATTAAATTCCGCAGATTTCATAAACAAAATTAAAGGTGCGAACCTTAGTGAAGGTGAAATTTTAATCTCGTTTGATGTTAGCTCATTATTCCCTAGTGTACCAATCCCACAGATCTTGCAACACCTTGGTAAATTACTTGAGATGGATAGATTTGATACCGAAATCAAACAAGAATACTTAACTTTAACCAAACTTTGCATGGATAAAAATTATTTTCAATATAAAAATTTCTATTACCATTGTATACAAAAAAAAAACAATGCCATTACCAACAAGTTGAAGGCTCGGCAATGGCCAACTGTTTATTGCCGTTCTTAGTTAATCTTTTCATGAGTAAATTTTAAAATGAAATCAGTCAGAAGTTCGAATATTTTCCAAGGGTATGGTACAGGTAATCCTATGTGGATGACATTTTCGCGATTTTCGACCCAAAAACTACTAATATCGAGGATTTTGTAACAAAACTATACAACCATTTTCCCACCATTATATTTCCTTATGAAATCGAGAAAAATGGCCAACTATCATTTTTGCATACTTTAGTTAATTGGAATGATAATAACACACTAGAATTTGATATTTATTATTTATAGCAAAAGTACTGCCACTAACCGATATATTCCTAATGACTCCTTCCACTGCGACCGACAAAAAATGGCAAGCTTTCAATTTTTAGTACACCGTATGGTTAACTTTCCTCTCAGCGGAGAAATATTTAAAAATGAAAAGAGCCGATTAAAAATATAGCGAAAGGTAATGGTTAATATATAGACTACTTAATAGGCATTTGTATAGAAAGACCATTCGTGATTCCACTTCTTTGGATATGATGCAAACGTGGTTAGCGAAGCGCTCGTCGAGTGCAAAAGTTCTGTTTCGGTATTGTGGATAGAATTATGTTTTAGTGAAAGGTAATGATGAAAAAAATAGGCAGCTGCGGAATGTGCAATGCTTTTGTTAAGTGCTCCTCTCAATAATATTGCGAAGCTATTATTTGTAACCACTTCATCACAAAATGTAATAAAGTTGGCAATGACTTCGCGTGCTTGAAAATGCAAAAAATTTCGTTGTAATTCCTTAATAATGTCAGTAACAATAGAACACTTCAAATAAAATCCAACGATTCAGCCTTCCTGTTTCAAGACTGTCACCGGAAAAGCGGGCGTCCAAGACTGTCACCGGAAAAGCGGGCGTCATGCTTGTTGGTCATCCAAACAAATTTTCTTTGTATTCTCTTTCATGCATGTAGAGCTTTACTTTAAGTTTTCTTTATAATTATGTCTCATTTATGGAGACCTAACCATCCTGGGTAAGCCAGGTGACGTGATGGTCCCTGAGATAGATTTCCATGAGGGACTAAACTTCCTCTTCCCTACGAAGGAGGATTGGATAGAGGGAAGGATGGAATCATGGGATGTACTGGTCTGGTTTGCAGACGAGTCCATAGTGGGAACACTGTTTGGAGTTGGTTTGTACGGTAAGGCTTTGGAGCGGGGATTATCCACCTCATTAGGCGAGGACGCTATGGTTTTCTAAGCAGAAATTTTCGTGATCATGATAAGGGTTTGGGAGTCGTTAGGTCCCAATATGTCGGTGGCAAAAGGATGCTCATTTGCTCCGATAGCAAGGCCGCCCTCCTTGCGCTGAAGTCGGTCCGCACGCGGTCCTTGTTCGTGAGGGAGTGTAGAAGCTGTCTGATTGAACTTGCAAAGCATTAAAATATTACACTGGTCTAGGTACCGGAATACTTGGGTGTACCGGAAATCGAGGCTGCTGATACCTTAGCCAAAGAAGGGTTCGCACGTAGATTCATAGGGCTTAATCCCTGTCTGGGGATCGCCCAGAGTGTTCGCGAAAAATCTTTAGAAGCTCGGATGGAGAGTTGGGCCCAAGAGGTATGGCGAATGACTCGCGGGATGAGACAGACGAGGCTCATGATACATGGGCTTAGATAGCTCCTGAATCTGCTGAGAATTGCAGATGAACGGAAGTGCTTGGGCAAGATTCAGAATCTTTGGCGCGACACTGATCGAGGCAGATTCAGTGCGTTGTGTTAGTCTGAAGGGGATGTGGACTTTCTTAAGGATGACCGACATCCTGGAGTTTCTTTATTGCGGGCTGGAGGCACAACGGGCCCAATTGATGGTCTAAGTTCAAGGCCCGCTAGGGGCCACCCCTTCTGATACCGATACTGATGTCTCATTTAAGCCCGACGGAAAAAAATATTTTCAAAACTTAATTCAAGATAAATGATTCGTGAGAAAGGTAGCAGATAGGTTTGCGTGAATCCAAATTTCTGGCGGAAGGACGTTTTTCCAGTCGAGGTACACCCAAAATGTTCTCTGTCGATATGCAGTGTTGGATGAGCTTTCATGGAATGCGAATTTGCAAGCGTATTTTGAGAACATTTAATGCAAAGGCATAAATAAGTGTCTTAGAAACCGTGTATGCTGTGTTTAGTAAGAACTCTATTTACTAGTTGGTTGCAGCAGCGGAGTGTCCAGGCTCTTCCTTGGCCTTTGAGGAGTCGTGACTTAATTTATTTCTCACAATCGGGAAACGTGAAAATATTAATAAAATAACGGTAAATAATAATTATACATTGTTAATAAATTATATAGCTGTTGAAAAACCTTCATTAAGGTGTACCGGTAGTGACAAAAATGCAGGTTAATGTAAAACCTAACTTACCAAAAATCATGAAAAAGTAACAGAGTCGTTTAAGTATCCAGATCTCAAATCTGCGAACTGTACAGTAAAAGATCCGGTTTCCCAAAGCATCCACCTCGAAGTGTAAGGCAGGTAATGGTAATATTAGCAATTGTGCATCCAACTCCAATAAATTTCAATCCCGTGATAATATACATATAAGAAGATCTTGAGCTATTAAAGGAAATTCAGGTGTGAAGACTGATGTAGGACTTCAGGCTCCACAATCCAAGATATGGGCGTATAGTGGTCGCTGTACCAAGTCAACTACAGAAAATAATGTGCATAATCATCTCAAAATTCAATGGCCCAATCAGCAATTTGAGATACAAAAACTAAACTCCAAGGGATCAAATTAGTCTTTTCGTATCAGTTGCTCTCATAGCGAGACTCTGCTCTCCCAGCTTTATATGACCCGAGCAGATGGCAAAGGCATAGCCTAAAGAAAAACATAGCTGCGACACTTAAGCGCGGCACCTTTGACAAGCGAGGACCAACTTTATCACTATGTAGTGGGGAGGAAATAAATAAATCTAACTTGACGTCAACCCCCCGGCAATCATTAGTGAAGTGAGCCGTATTTAAATTTTTTGGGACGTTATATACTAAAATTGTTACTCTCCCCTATTATTTTATTTAAACTTTCATTACAAAATATATGATTTATAAAATACTGCTTATTTCGAGTAGAGAATAACCAATTTTTTGATCCAAGAAGCTGCATAAAGAGAGCCGGATATTTATTTAAACATTACACCTGAAAGAAATAGTTAAAAATATCTTTTGAAGTGAAATTAAGAATGGCGAATGTAGGTTACTTGTAGTAAGTACAGCATTCTTGAAAGAAAAGTCAATTACTTAAAGAAAAATATAATTGAGTTACATATTATTTTGATAAATTACGATCAATAAATCAACTCATTTTTTGTAGAAAATTACTTATTTTTTAACGTTAAAACACACATATAATAAATTGAAATTGAAATAATCTCACATGAATATAACTATAATAGAATATAAGCTCCAAGATAATCTTCAAATAATATCCACAAGATCTATACACAAGAAAATATTTTTTATATGACACTTTATTTTGCACAAGTAGTTCCGGTTTCTACTTGTGAAGATCTGCAATAATAATTTTGAAAAATTCGTTTTATCTAGTTGTTCTCTTCTAACCTTAAAAAAGATCTTATATACGTACATAATTTTGTTTTATATAGATTCTTAGCAACCTGCACAATTTTATAAACGTATTATGTACGATTTTGCATATTTTTTCGCTTTTTCATTTTATTCGCTAGATAAAAATATTGTCAAGATGGTGAAATGAAAGTAAATTTTTGATCTGGCTATAGTTCACGAACTAGTTTATGCATGAAGTGCACAATTACGCTAAATCGGAGCAACATGTACTGTGCGTGCAATTTATCTTGATAACATTTTCATTCGCTGCAACTTTTTTGTTTTTAAAGATATCAAGTTAAACAAAAAAGCAAAATGTAGGGTTGGCAGCCAAGTTTTTTTCTAAGTTACATATAAAACAAAACACTAACGATTTTTTGACATATCAGCCTACTCTATATTTTTTAAATGGAACACCCTGTATATTACTACATTTTTGGAATCTCTAGAGAAATCTAATCACATTTCGTGTATAATATCTTATACCTATCTTTAGGTGTTCACGAAATATTGACAGTTGAAAGTCGGGCATTTTGGCATTTTGATAGGCTTTAAAATCTAAACCGCACGAGAGCAAAGAAAACTGTTTGCATATTCCTGTCTATCGAATGATAGTAACTTTGAATTTGACCAGCGAATAAAATTAACGGAACTTTTAAACCTCCGATTAAATTGAAAGCCACTGTCATTCGATAGCTTATGAAAACCTAAGATAGAGATGTGCAAACCGTTTTCTTTGATCTCGTGCGGTTTAGATTTTAAAGCCTGTCAACATGTCAAAATGCCCGACTTTCAACTGTGAATATTTCGTAAACAGCTAAGGATAGATATAGGATATTATACACATGTGTTTTGATTTCACTAGAGAGTCTAAAAATGTAGTAATATACAGGGTGTTCTATTTAAAAAATATATAGAGTAGGCTTTTATGTCAGAAAAGTATTGGTGTTTTGTTTTATATGTAATCTAGAAAAAAACTTGGCTACCAATCTAGGCCAAGCGACAGGGGGTTTCTATTTGCAAAAGGTCGAACAGAAATGAAATTTTGTGGGATGGTAGAGATAGGTCCCCTGATAGTACATTTAAGTTTGCGACCTCGGGGGGGTGCCGCTCGAGGGGTGGGGGAATGAAAACTCTGCTTCGCGGCGCTTGGAGGAAAGTAGCACCGTTGGAGTAGGTGCTATAAAAAAAAAGTTCAAATAAAATATGTAGAAAACAAAATTACGCACAACTTTGGTTTTATGCACTTTTTCGCTCCGACCAATATTTTCTGCTCTACGGCGCGCCAAACTTGGGGGTTAGTTTGCAAATTTTAACAAAATCAGAGTTTAATCGCGGATTGAATCAAATATGGCTACCAAACAATTCTGGTATTTTTTTTTCTGTAAGAGTAAGGTTTTCTAAGTAAACTAATGCTTGATTCGTTAAATTTCACCTTATATTATAAAAGATATGATTTTTTGAAGTGCGCCCTTACATACTTGGATATGGGCATTTTTCATCTATCACGATCTACGGTCGATATTTTCTTAGTATTGCTGACCTACAATAACTTTTTTTATTTTAGTGCAAACATAATACAAGAAAATATAATTTTCAACTCGTTTCCACACCACCGTTGAGGTAGAGCTGATCGGCGCGTTCCACGGTCGATATCGGAGTTTTATGACATTAAATTGTGTCCTCATCGTCCTCTGTTGGATCGGAAACGTTTTCGGCATCTTCTGCGATGTCTTCCTCCAGCAAAATGTGGTTACTAATGTTTTCGCAGGACGTCCCAGTACAGTATAAACACAAATCCGAACATTTCAATCCTGCTTTACGGCAACCACAAGCAGGACCACAACCTTTCTGACATCTACAGGAGATAGTCTTAAGCAGAACCTCTTGAGCTGGTTCCTTTAAGATGCGTATAGCGTCTAGTCCTGTTGCGGTTTTTCGCCATCCATGATCTTCTGGAGTTTTGTGGACTCCCCGTCAGTTTTGAACTTGACAATAGGTTCGTAAGGAATGATGATAGCACGCATCGGATGTTGGTGGCAGTGACGCAAGATTAAAGGAGTTTTTGGAGACGGCCCGTACAAAGTCGGTATACCGCAGAGAATTTAACGTGAGATGTTTGCTGTCTGCACCATACTGCCGCAGCATAAACAGTTCGCCAGCGGCTGCTACTTTCGTGAGTTCTGCATTGGGGTCATCAAATACCTCAATCGTCTCGGTTATTGTAGGATTTTTTTCCAAAGTTTTAAGGAATCGAATCTTGCCTTGATTGAATAACGCCGATGTGGTGTCACAACCACTAAAGGCATGTACAAATAAAAGACATTTCGCAATAGATTCATTATATTGGAAGCTCTGGGGTGAATAGAACACATCCTCCTTATTGCCTCTACCCGGCTTGCGAAAGTAAACATTGGGGATTTCTCTGGCTTTAGCAGTCAACAGCACAAGTAAATCTACGTCTTCGGCAATAACGCAAACGGAGGAAAAAGAGGAAGCAAGTTCGATAGCAGTCTGTACAATTAATGTATCTGCATCTTCGACCGCCTGCTTAAAAGTGTAATTCTCTGCTTTCAACTTTATCTGCAGCATTGCAACGAGGCGCCTTTTGTTAAACCTGTTCGATAAAAAATTTTCTTGCGACACAGTTGGAATCATGGATTCATCGAAGATTACATTCGTGCTGTTTTGAACGGCGGTTTCTTTCAGCAGATTTCGTACCTGCTTCTGTCCCACTTTCGGGATATCCATCAAAAATAACACTAGTATTCGGCCCATAATGCCTTGTAATGTTATGAATGTAATTTGCACAAATGATTGCAAATGAATTTTGATGGCCCCACAGAACACGATGGAGCAAGAAGCCAGTAAATATAACAATAGACAATTTTCGAGCACTATTTTGCAAACAATAAAAAAAATTTGGTGTGTGCTTAAGACCGCACGACAGAAGTGAAAACTTCAATTAGCGGGGTCATAGTTTGTCAGAATTTCGATCCCAGCCTTCGTTGCAGAGATATGGGCGAAAAACGGATTTCCCCCCAAAATTCCCCTTTAAACTAGAGCCCCGGTCCCCCCATATGGCCTAAGGTGGCCCCCCATAGGGCGCACCTGCCATAAAAATATCGACCCCGTACCTCTTCCCGTTCTCCCAAAATTAATTATTTAAGTTTTTCCTTTCTCCCCCCTCTCCTGGCCAAACGGGAGGAGGTACGGGGTCCCGTTTTCGTCCAGGGTTTTATTTTTACCTCGGCTACATCCCCTGAAAATTTCAGCCCTCTACCTATACGGGAACATGCCAGTAGAAGGAGCGTTACGTTACATATCCGAGCATGACGCGTGATGCGTGACGGCTCAGTCTCATTCAACCCCGCAAAAAAAAAATGCAAAACGCGCCTAAAGAAGTTTTCACTTCAAAAATATCGCCCGTAGATCATGATAGATGAAAAATGCCCATATCAGAGTATGTAAGGGCGCACTTCAAAAAATCATATCCTTTATAATATAAGGTCAAATTTAACGAATCAAGCATCAGTTTACTTAGAAAACCTTACTCTTATAGAAAAAAAATATACCAGAATTGTTTGGTACCAATATTTGTTTCAATCCGCGATTAAACTCTGATTTTGTTAAAATTTGCAAACTACCCCCCAAGTTTGGCGCGCCGTAGAGCAAAAAATATTGGTCGGAGCGAAAAAGTGCATAAAACCAAAGTTGTGCGTAATTTTGTTTTATACATATTTTATTTGAACTTTTTTTTTATAGCACCTACTCCAACGGTGCTATTTTCCTCCAAGCGCCGCGAAGCAGAGTTTTCATCCCCCCACCCCTCGAGCGGCACCCCCCCGAGGTCGCAAACTTAGATGTACTATCAGGGGACCTATCTCTACCATCCCACAAAATTTCATTTCTGTTCGACCTTTTGCAAATAGAACCCCATATTTTGTACCCAACGCTTGGCCTAATCCTACATTTTGCTTTTTTGTTTACCTTGGTATCTTTAAAACCAAAAAAGGTACAGCGAATCAAAATGATACCAAGGGGCTGATCAAGTCTCAAATAATGGATATATCTGGATAACGATCAACTTTTACGAAAAACAACCAGCAAAAACTATGTTTTTTGAGACTTGCACCTTTATTGTAGAATCCGAACTGTTTATTGTCAAACGAAATGTTTTGCACTTTCTTATCTTCCACATAACCACAAGCTGGAAAATAGTCCCCACCAAACCGAAAATTTCGTATATCTAAATAGTTACTAAATAACTAAGATAAGAAGATGCAAATCGTTTCGCGCTGAGTTAAACAGATCAAATTCTTTAAATGGAAGGAATGCTATTCGACATGCTACATGAAATTTATCTAGAATTTTTAGAAGAATTCCAAAATCGGAAAATATGTCCCGCTCTTTTGAGACCTTTTATATTGAAATATAATTCAATAATATTAGGTCTGTTCAATATTTTGCTCTTTCTGCCCATTCTGCACACAATTATTGCGTCATGAGTTCATGTTCAGTTCATGAACTGAGAAGGATTTAAAAAACGCATTTTTTTCGAGTTCGAACGGTGTTTCTCATCACTCATCTGTCACCTATCGTTTTCGTATTTTACGTTTGTTTACCTATCTCTTATAATATTGTATGTGTGATTGTTTTCTTTCTGATAAAATGGAATACGCATAGACGACATAGATCTGTTTTTATCTGAAGACGAGGATGAATACGACCCAAGTGACGAAAATAAAGACGTTTTTTTGTAAGGCGTTAACCATTTTTCAAGGCGAAAAAGAGAATAACCAATACATAGAATAAGAAGTGCTTTATCTTGGTCTATGAATAAAGTTTTACGGGGAACAAAACTCAACTGAACAAAACTACAAAACAAAACCGCCTTTTTTCTGTCATTTGTCATTACATAAATTTAAAACACGTTAGAGGCGCAGACGTACACTTTTTACACCAGCCCATAGGGAAAAGTAAATAGTGCAAATTATGATGACGTCACTGATGTTTTATCTCACTTTAATAATTGGTCCATCTCTTATTTAAAAAACACGTTTAGGGCAAAATGTGTAAAAAGTTCGTGCTCAGAGCAAAAAGTGTGAATTATTGAACAGACCTATTGTCAAACTAAAATCAACATGGCTAGATGATGAAATGGTTGTAAGACTAATAAAAAAATTAGAAACATGTTATTTCTATAAAATGTGTATACATATGAAGGGTACAGGGGAAAAACGATCTAAGCGCCATTTCCATAGGAAACTTTTTTATTATTGACTTCACAGAAAATTTTATTCTTGATAAAAGTTGGTGTTTGGAAAAAAACTAATTTTGATAATGCTAAATTAAGGATAAGTTATACAGGGTACTCAATAAATACAAAAATGATGTTTAAAAAATCAAAAACTTTAGAATATCGGAAAACCTTCTACAGAAAATAAATCTCGTATCAAGATAAAAATAAGTCAAATACCATTTTTTCCAAAAGTGCACCCCAAATCCATGTCAATAATTTTATCCTTATTTTTTTCAGCAACGATGCACTTTTGGAAAAAATGGTATTTGACTTTTATTTTTATCTTAATAGGAGCTATATTTTTCTGTAGAAGCTTTTCCTATATTCCAAAGTTTTTGTTTTTTTAACCACCATTTTTGTATTTTTTAAGTACCATGTATAACTTATTTCTAATTTAACATTGTCAAATTTAGTTTTTTTTTTCAAGCACCAACTTTTATCAAAAATAAAATTTTCTATGAAATCAATAATAAAAAGTTTCCTATGGAAATGGCGCTTAGATCGTTTTTCCCCTGTACCCTTCATATATATTTTATGAATATTTCCATATTATTAATTTTCTTTTTTTTTTGGCCTCTTTAAATTTTGTAACCTATTCCGATACGTTTTAGTCCGTTTTTGTGCTTTTAGTTAGTTTGTGTTAGTTCAATCAGCTTTCGTTTAGTTTTAATTTATTTTAGTCATTTGAACCCGGTTCCGATATATTATAACCAATTTTAATGTTTTTGGTTAGTTTTGGTTAGCCGCCAAAATTGGGTTGTTCAATCAACTATCGATTACTTTCGGTTTCGAGTTCCGATACGTTATTACCAATTTAGTGTTTAGGATAGTCGCCAAAATTGAATTAATCTGGGTTAGTTTTAACTTACATAATATTATTTTCAAACTATTCCGATACGTCTTAGCCCGTTTTGGTACTTTTAGTCACTTTTGGTTTGTTTGGTTAGTCTTTAAATCAAACTTTGGTTACTTTCAATTAGTTTCAATTTATTTTAGTTATTGAATTAATTCAAGTTAATCGTCAAAATTCGGCTAATTTTGGTTAGTTTCAACTTATTTTAATATTTTTAATCTGTTACGATACGTTTTAGCCCTTTTTGTTGCTATTGGATAGTTTTGGTTAGTCGTTCAATCGACTTTCGGTTAGTTTCAGTTAGTTTTAATTTAGTTTAGTAATTTGAATCGGTTCCGATACGTTATAACCAATTTAAATATTTTTAATTAGTTTAGGTTAGTCGCCAAAATTCGGTTAATTTGGGTTAGTTTCAACTTACTTTAATAACTTTAATCTGTTACGATACGTTTAAGCCCTTTTGATGCTTTTGGTTACTTTTGGTTAGTCGGTCAATCGACATTCGGTTAATTTCAGTTAGTTTTAATTTATTTTAATCATTTGAACCGGTTCCGATACGTTATAACCAATTCTAAAGTTTTTGATTACTTTCGGTTAGTCTCCAAAATTCGGCTAATTTGGGTTAGTTCTAACTTACTTTAGTATTTTTAATCTGTTCCGATACGTATTAGACCGTTTTGGTGCTTTTACTTACTTTTGGTTGGTCATTCAGTCAACTTTTGGTAACTTTCACTTAGTTCCAATTTATTTTAGTCATTTGAATCGGTTCCTATACGTTATAAACAAATTTAATGTTTTTGGTTAGTCGCTTAAATTCGCTTCGTTTTGGTTAGTTTTAACTTACTTTAATTTTTGTAACCTGTTACGATAGGTACGTTTTAGCCTGTTTTGGAGCTTATGGTTACTATTGGCTAGCTTTGGTTAGTCTTTCAATTAACTTTCGGTTAGTTTCAGTTAGTTCCAATTTATTTTAGTCATTTGAACCGATTCCGATACCTTATGATCAAATTTAAGTTTAAATAAACAAACTAACTAGCTGCACAACTCTGCCGTCCTTTTCCCATTTTAACACATAAACATTAACTTATTTATATAACATACAAACAAAACAATATATACACATAAGTCTATTTACCCAAATAACGAATCTTTTTCAATTTTAATTCCTATGAAAATTTATTGCACTCCGGCCCAGGTAAGCGCGTATGATTGGCATCGAGTTCCAACTGCGTAGTGTGCTCGCTTCACTGAGCTTCACGGAGAAAATTTGATTCCGTACCCCACTAAACGAGCCGAGTGTCGCGGCTATGGCTTCTTTAGGCTATGGCAAAGGGGTATATTGGTCAAGCAGTTTCGTTTATTTTTTTCGAAAGAGCGTTAATTCCAGCAGTAGGTCAGTCTTCCGGTGAGTCTTCCAACGGGGAAAAATTATATATGCCACTTAAACATTAGAAGTGCCAGATAGAACATGACTTACATGACTGAACTCGGTGTTCTCTTGGACTCCCTATTATTTTTCGACGTTTGTTTGTTTGACGGAGACTTAGTCCTCGAATGATGAGATGGGCTCTATTGTTTTAGGTAACTATACACTTGTCACTTATTACTGCCGCTCCAATTCTTTAGGAGGAGGAGTGACGGTTTTTGAGAGAGAAATTGAGTTTCAGGACATAGCGCCATGATGACCCCATTGAGGGAAACTTTATGTTTGTTTTTTTTAATTTTTATTTTTTTTTTTGGATGATGCAGTGTTGAATGTTATTACTTTATATCGGCCTCCTTCGGGAAACTTAGTTACCTTTGATGGATTTCTTGAGAAAATTATATGAGAAAGACATCGCTATAAAATGGATTGCTTTATTTGTGAAGACTTTAATATTATTTTTGATCAGGATATACGGGTTATGCTTCGAGAAACGTAATAAATTTGTTCGCCGCCTATGGCTTCTCAATAAAGCAATTTACTTGAATTCAAGGGAGTTGTAAATCGGTTATTGACAATTTTTTTACTAATGTTTATTCTTCTCGGTTCGCTTGTGACACTGTTTTTTTTTTGTGATTTGATGGACCATTTTATGCAGCGTATTCACTTGGACGTTACACCAAAAATTGTCAATCACTGCTCATATGTTTATCGCGGAAATTTTAAGAGTGCTTACAATATAAAATAATTTCATTGAATCGAGCAGAAGACTGGAATGCTTGTTTTGAGAAACAAAATAATTTTGATGAGATGTTTACTGTCTTTTTTTATATATTTAATCTAGTAATTTTAAACTGCTTTCCTATAAAGTGAAAAAATATAGACACAATTTTACGGGAAATAAATGGATTACACCTGACATTAAGAAGAGAGGTCAAATTTTAATAGACATATATAGAACCTATGAAAATTGCAACTGCCAAAATTCATACAAACCATATATCACCTTAAAAAGATATAAAAAAAGGACCGATGTACAACGCGAAGAGAAACTACTTTAACAATAAGATTTTAAATGCCGAAAACAAATCAGCGGCTGCATGGAGTATCATCAAAAATGAAATCTCGGCTATCACGACGAGAGGTTTGCCTAGCGAACTGAAAAATGGTATTGTATCAATTAATACTGGTTATATTGCTGAAGAGTTTAATGCTTTCTTTTTAGAAACTCCTAAAAACTTGGTTAAAGACGACCCCACCCATTCAAATTTAAATTTAACTCAATTTATTGGCGAATTGATGGAGCTGCTCCCTATATTAGCGGATGAGGTTGGTAATATAATTAAGACAGTTTCCAAAAATGAATCCAAAGGGTTCGATGATGTACCGTACTCACTATGGGGTCACGTTACAGAATATATTAAGTGTCCTCTGACTGTGCTGATTAACAGATCGTTCGAAGAGGGCATATTCCCATCCGTACTGAAGCAGGCTTTCATTGTTCCTATTCATAAGCAGGGGTCAGGTGAACAGGTCTTTAAATTATAGTCGCATTTCTCGGCTTTCGGTTTTCTCAAAAATATTGGAGAATGCTTTTTGTGATAACTTTAAATACTTTATAAAGACCAACCAACTGTCAAACCCACGTCAGTTTGGTTTTCAAGTGGGTAAGTCTACAGAAGATGCTTTGCTCGAGCTATTGAAGTATGTAATGTCAAATTTGGAAAACAAAAATAAAGCTATATGTATAAATTTCGATTTTTCCCGATCAGATATGATTTGCTGATTCTCAAATTGCAATCATGTGTTATAACAGCTAAGCCATTGTCTTGGTTAAAATCTTACCTTGATTCAGGAAGCACAAAGTAAGGATCAACATCTCCAATCCTAGAATTGAATCGCAGCCGCAAATTTTGGATCTGGGAATTCCTCAGGGAAGTACTAAGGCCGATCTGATTTGTACTGTTTATAAATGACTTGATAGATTGCTTTCCCGACGGCTATGTTTCTCAGTTTGCGGATAACACTAATATAATAATATCAGCCACAAATGATACGGACATTTCTGTCAACGCGAGTATCTGCGCGGATGCAATGAGTGAGTAGTCACTATAAGCGGAACTTTTTATCTTTGAAGGTGTCCAAAACGCAGATGGTCTTGTTTACATCGGACATAATTGATCGCAGCCTGTGTGTTTACACCAATGGGACAACTGTACACCAAAAGCCAGTTACAAGATCATTGGGATTACACTTGGATGCTTAGCTTAGATGGGTGACTGACATCGAATGCATCTGCAAGAATCTCGCATCAAAATGTTATGTTTTGTTTAAGAACAGAAGCATGTCATAAGAACAATGATTTTCAAGCCTCTATTGCATTCGTGTATGAACCTATTCAAGGAATCCTGACCATTATTTCAATATATATTCTTTCTTGTGTTTACATGTTAGGAAAAATCCACATTTATATACAATTTTTTCTGATAGAGCGATCAATTATAATAGGCCCGCCGCCCGTAGGTTTAAACTCAACCACATGGTACTCAAACATTTAATTACCTTAAACTTAAAAAAGTGAAGTTTTAATAAATAGCGGCTGGTTAAGAAACTAAATAGCTAGTAATGTAATGATGTTATGGAGAATACAAAGTGGCCTTATTATTATTGCTATTATTTCACTTTTCATTTTTAAGTTAAGCCGGAAGAAAAAGAAATGAGATATTTACAGACAACAAATATAAAAGCGCATTGTTTATATAACCTCTACGATTACAATGTGCAATAATTTATGATAAAATATATTCTCCTCATTACGTTCACTAGTTTTATGCATACTAGTAGAGGGGGCGTCACCTTGCCAAGCATTTCTAAAGAACCTTTATTGAAAACTCATTTCTTGTTTAGAAATATCGTTGTAAACTTGTCTGGTTCTGGTAACTCGTGATCTCTCATCTATTCCCTCAAAAATCTAATTATTTCAGCTGTATATCATGAATTTCCATTAAATCAGTTTATCAGGGCGGGAATAGAATATGGAATATATTCCGACAACTGGTCGTTTAATTTTTTCTTATTATCTATTGTAGCATATTCTCAGTTTTTTAGAGTACATACTGTAGATATTTTGATTTATTTTATATTTTAAACAATCTGTTATTTTCGTTTCGAAGGGATTCGAAACGCTTCTCTCGACATATTTTTCGAAATACTTTCACCAGCTGTTTCAGTTTCGTTGGTGTGGCAATACTTACGTTCAATGCACTTAAAACTCTATCAAAAACATTGCTATACTTAATCAATGGGCCTGTCGTCGCGTTATTTATTTGCGGTTTTTCTAATTTGAAAATGATCAACATCATTAAAATGAGCGCCATTTTTTTTAAATATGTTTGCTATAATATGTCTCGATGGCATGATTTGTCAAAACTTCGCGGGAACTTTTGCAAATTAGTAAATGATATAGTTTTCGTCAGTCAAAGAGAAATGAAAGATTGTGATATCATACCGAATGCCTAAAATTAATAATTTATATAAAAAATATGCATTTCTTCTAAAGCCAATGGGTTTGTTTGATCACTCATGCCCTTCGAAAATTTTAATCGCCGCTGCCGTGCCATGAAAATAATTTGCTTCGTTTGCAGTTGTTCCTTCCTTGCTGCGGCTTTAATAGTATATTATGATATTTATTTATTTTTTTTTTATTGCAGTGGCACACACACTAAAGGGAGATCCTATGGAGCTCAACGAGCGGTGTGTGTGCGAAGATGTTGATTGACACGGTTCTTGAATATTTGTAGGTTGTAATTAGTGGGAAACAGATGTCCTGGAAGTGAGTTCCACAGTGATGCAGTGCGCCAGACAAAGGAGTTCTGGTAAAGCGATGTTCTAGGTTTTTCTAGTTGTACGACGAACTGGTGCGCTCCTGCCGTCTGTCGGGAC
>JAEQML010064158.1:0-22313 GCA_016904865.1 Pissodes strobi | reverse complement strand
AAAGCACTACGTGACTTTAAAACCCTCAAGTCTAATAACTACTTAGAGCGTTTCAGGTCCTTGCGCAAAGACATTAAAGCGCAGACTGCAAGAGCCTACAGAAGCTACGTCCTGGGTCTGGAAAACAAAATAACGTCAGATCCTAGTAATTTTTGGTCATTTATTCAAAGCAAACAAAACCAGTCCCAAATTCCTCGCTCAATGGAATTCTCCAACAGATCTTATGACACCCCTTACAGCATTGTCTCAGCTTTTGGTGAATATTTCAAAAGCGTTTATACAAACTCAGCCCATAGTGAGCATCCTTTTGTGTCTGAAGCTTCCTCAACTTATATTGATGTAGCAGCGTTCACGGCCAGCGATATCTTGGCAGCAAGCAAGTGTCTTAAGAATAAAATTACCTCCGGCCCTGATCTGATTCCTAGCTTTCTAGTTAAAGATTGCTCTGTTGCCTTATTGGACCCTCTGCTTCATATTTTTATTCTTATCCTAAACACCGGCGTTTTTCCCGATATCTGGAAGCAAGCAAAAGTATGTCCCATCTTTAAGAAGGGCGACGCTGGCGTGGTAGAAAATTACCGCCCTATATCTATCCTATGTAACTTCTCAAAGTTATTTGAACTGGCGCTTTACAAATTGATTTTTCCAAAGGTTAAACCAATGCTTTCCGATGAGCAGCACGGCTTTGTTGCCGGTAGATCATGCACTACAAACCTAGCATCGTTTTCTCAATTTGTGTGCGAACTCCTTAATGATAGAGGTCAGGTTGACGTGGTTTATACAGACTTTCAGAAGGCATTTGATCAGATTGATCATTTCATCTTATTAAATAAACTTGAGCGTCAGTTTGGTTTCTCCGATCGCTTAGTAAAGCTTTACGGCTCCTACCTGACTGACCGTTCCCAGTATGTGTCGGTTGAGGGCTTTAAATCTGCTTGCTTTACCTCCACCTCGGGAGTTCCTCAAGGTTCTAATCTGGGTCCCCTTCTATTTAACATTTACATTAACGACCTTATCACTATGCTCACCTGCCAAAGGTTAGCATATGCAGATGACCTAAAGCTATTTTCCTGTATAAATTCCGCTGCCGATTGCGCTCTGTTGCAGTCGAATATCGATATCGTAAGCCATTGGTGCAGTCTGAACAGACTTAATCTAAATGTCGCTAAGTGTAATGTTACCAGCTACTTTCGCATTAATAATCCACATATCGTCAATTACTTAGCTAATGGGACAACTCTTGCCAGGACTAGCAGCTTTACAGATCTCGAAGTCACCTTTGATGAAAAATTTTCCTTTATTCCTCACATTGATGACGCTGTCTCAAAAGCATCACGGATGCTGGGTTTTGTGCTTCGAAACTGCAAACTGTTTATAAGGACCGCAACTGCCAAAATTCTTTATTACGCCTTTGTCAGGTCCAGGCTGGACTATGGTTCTCTTGTCTGGTTCCCGATCTACGACTGCCACACTCAACTACTGGAATCAGTTCAGCGGCGATTCCTTAAGTGCCAGGCGCTGAAGGATGATGGTGTCTACCCTGCAAGGGGCTTCGACCATTATGCGCTGCTCACGAAGTATGGCGAACTGCCTCTTGCGAAAAGGAGAGAGATGCAATCCGTAAAATTTCTATTTAAGTTACTGAACAACATTATCGATTGTCCTTCTCTTTTACAAAGAATTTCCTTTCGTGTACCACGCCCTGAATCCAGACAGCGACTTGCCTTCAACTTGGACACCGCCCGATCCAACATACTATATCATAGTCCAATTTACTTTATGTGTAAGAACTTTAATTCCATTGGTGACACGTGTGACATCCACAACGATAATTTAACTTTTATTTTAAATCACATGCGCACGGTCGATGCCGGAGATTAAATGTTGAACATCGCTAAATTGATCTTTCTTCATTGTTTTCTATTGTATATTTTGTTTGTAGTCTTCTATTGTGGTTTTGTAATTTTGTAATTTACTTAAGATATACTATAACTTCTTTTTCTTTATATAACTTCTTCTTATATATACTTTGAATTTCCTGTAATTGGGTATTTAACCTGTTGGAAATAAAGGTTTATTATTATTATTATTATTAAAAGAGCGATGTCCTTCTCATTCTTGTCCCCCAAAAGTGTCAGATGGCTGAGCTATATATAGATCACGTCTGCAGGAGAATCGATCGGATCGTACAAAGGCTCAGCATCAGGCAAAGGCGAGGACCGAAGACAGTCCGTCAATTCAACGAACACCTCAGGACATTGACTATTTCCGCTGTCACTAACAGAAGAAGACATCACGACGATCAAGAGAGAAATGAAGTTTCGCATACGCGGAACGTATTTATACCTGGCCGAGATCCCTTGACAAGCCCCGCCCATTAGCGGACGAAACGGACCTATCAGAGCGCGTTGCCTTTGATATACTCAAACGGACCGCGACGTTCATTCTCATTCTTTCTCGAGCAGCTGGACCATTTGGACCGGTAGATGCAGCGTTCTCTTCTTTTGCGAATCTCACCGGTTCACCGGCAGGTTCCACGAATAACGCGGGGATCTCCAGTTTGGTCCGTAACGAACTCGGTGGCGTCCAAAGAACCTCTCTACGGAGCAGCGGACAAATTGCGCACTCACTTTACAACTTGCTACCACTAGTGATGTAGCAATTACATCATTGTTCCAACCGTTGCGTTGGCAACAGCAGCGGCTTCAAGTTGTCTTTTGTATATTGTCCAAGATGTTTGACCGTCATAGGTTGGAGGTTTGATATGTATATCCTCTCGGTGGATCCGTGATTTTTTAGTCTGGTAACTTCTGCTTATAGTTTCTTCATTTCTTTCTGTATGTTTCCTACTCCTTTTTGTACATTTCCAACTTCTTTTTGTACAGTTACATCTTCTTTTTGTATGTTGTTTACTTCTTTTTCAAATTTCTCATTTTGTCCGTCCAATATTTTCTGTAATTTTCCTTGCTCGCCTACAATTACATCCAGCATTCATGTTTGAAGCTGTTCCTGTTCTGCTTGCCTTTTATCTTCTTGGTCTTGTGAAATTTTCTGAAGCCGGTCCTGTTTCATCCTCTCCGGATCCGCTTGCCTTCTACGTTCATCTTCTTTCCGATCCGTTTCCTTTTTATATTTTTGATCTTGAAAATTTTTCTGAAGCCTGCCCTGTTCTGCTGCTGTTTTTCAAAATGAACTAAAAATTTATAAAAAGCAAAAATTAATATAATAATATGTCAGTGCCGCAGCATGATTTTTATTTCAAAATAAATCGGTTTTTCGGATATCTTAGAAAGTCTTTAGCCGATTTTATTTGAATTTGGTAGTCACGAGGAGTTAGTATAGCCTTCATTATATTTAAATTATTACGTTCAGTGGCGTTCCTGAGGGCACCTTAAAAAATACCATTGACCAAAAAAATTTTATCCACTAACTTTTTTTGATTTAATTTTTCGAACTGAGCAGCTGACAATACAGATTTATTGTCTTATCAATTAGTGTTTTCATATTTTGCTTTGATTTCGGGATAAAAAAAATTGGAGCAGTTTATTTAGTTTCTGTTCGACTCAAAAATCATAATTTTCGCTTAAACCGTTCTTCGTATCAAAAAACACCAAATACCTTTTTTGAACTAAATAAAACATATTTTTTTTAAAGTCATTGGCGTACCAAAATTTCCGTACAAAAATATAACAAAATACACTGGTCTATAAATGCTTATTTAATTTCGCAAATTTAATAAAAAAAATAATTAATTAATTCTTTCCTCGAAATGTGCAATAATTATACAAAGCCGTAAATAATTATTAAAATTCAATTAAAATTAATACTATCCAATATTTTCATTAATGTGGCTAATAAATTTTCCGGGAACATTATTTAAAAGTTTTGTTCGCGTTTTAAATTAAATTAATATAAATGCGCTTTTATACATGCCCAGCGGGACGAAACGCGAATCAAATTTAAATAACGTTTCGTTTTATCAAAATAACGATTTGAACGAGGCTCGTCATTATACTTAAATTCCACATTTTAACTGTAACATGTTTTCCGCATTATCTTTTAACTCCAATTAATAATTAAATATGAAAAACAAGGCTGTCGATGATAATTAAAAAGAAGCGAAACATCGGCACGAACAGTAATAAACGTCTGCTGCTGTGTGACGCAATCGCGCACACTGTGTCGCACATCGAATATTGAGAAGCAGCAGATCGACTGTTGCCACTGTGTTTTATATGATTTCTCGCTTATGAGTGGAATAGTGGAAATAGAAAGATATAAGTTATTTATAATGAACATAAAATCTAACAAAACCACGTAAAAATTAAATAAGTTGCTGGGTGAAACTCTAATACCCATTAACTCCTCTATGATGGTTTTTCTACTACCATGCGTAAAATTACCTTTTATGCGGTAGTGCACAAAAATTATGAAAATGCCTAAATTGTGGTTTTTCCATCGATACACTGATCAAAGCTAATCAGAGGTAAAGTATTTTAGTTTATATTATTTATTTCTCCATAGTAGAAAAAGATCGTATGTAAGGTGTAAAGAGGGTAACTTTACCCACTTATTGCATAAATAAATATACTATACTTAAGCATAGTGAAATTCTGCTACTTCTTATGTTCTAATCATTTTATAAATTTTTATACATACGTATATTTTTGTATATTTAGTAGGTAACTTAATTATTTAAATAATTGCATAAATAATAATTTTTTTATTATTTATATAATTGCGATTTTATAACAAAAAAAAAGACATTTTAATGAACAAGAGTATCGAAAAATCTATTCAAGGAAATATAATCGATTCGGCATTGCGGCGCGCGGGGCCGGGCTTAATAGGTTATTCGTATAATTATTATACAAACTTGCATTTCGAGAATAATTTGCGCTTCGTTGTTACAGAACATGTGGGCGATTAATTCGAACATATCAATTTAATGCGCATCTATTTTATTGGAAAATTAATGAAATCGTCAGAAATATTATCACTGAAGTTAGCTTCAGATTCAGATTCATTTCTGACCACAGATTTACATTTTTACAGTCGTCCAAATGAATATTGAATTAGTAAGTAATATTAGAGAGAACAAAAATGTAGGGTATCGAAAACGTGTTTTTAGTTAAATTTTGATAAAAATTAGGTATTTTATTTGAAATAAATGATAGATAAAAGTACCTATCCTATTCTTTATTATCCCGGTACTCTTTCAAATGTTAATAATATATTTGAAATCTCATTTGTTTCCCTGAAGAAATTTTGATGTGAAAGTGACAAGGAACATCTCATTCATATGCTCGTGTAATTGCAACCCCCAGTTAACTCTGATAGTCCGGGCAAATTAGACTGAATATTTCAAAAATATATAAAAAATGTTGCTTTTATATGTTTCACTGAAATTTTGATGTGGAAATGACAAGGATCATCTCGTTCATACGCACGTGTAATTGCAACCCCTTCTTATCTCTGATAGTACGGGAAAATGAGACTGAATATTTCAAAAAAATATAAAAAATGAGCTTTTATATGTTTCACTAAAATTTTGATGTGGAAATGACAAGGGTCATTTCGTTCATACGCACGTGTAATTGCAACCCCTTCTTATGTCTGATAGGCCGGAAAAATGAGCCTGAATATTTCAAAAAAATATAAAAAATGTGCCTTTATATGTTTCACTGAAATTTTCATGTGAAAATGACAAGGGTTATCTCGTTCATTCGTACGTGTAATTGCAACCCCTTTTTATGTCTGATAGTCCGGGAAACTGCGACTGAATATTTCAAAATTTTTCCCGGACTATCAAACATAACAATTACACGTGCGTGTCATTTCCACATCAAAATTTCAGTGAAACATATAAAAACACATTTTTTATATTTTTTTGAAATATTCAGTCTCATTTTCCCGGACTATCAGACATAAGAAGGGGTTGTAATTACACTGCGTATAAACGAGATGACCCTAGTCATTTCCACATCAAAATTTCAGGGAAACATATAAAAGCACATTTTTTATATATTTTTTGAAATATTCAGTCTCATTTTCCCGGACTACCAGACAGAAGAAGGGGTTGCAATTACACGTGCGTATTAACGAGATGACCCTTGTCATTTTTACATCAAAATTTCAGTGAAACATATAAAGCCACATTTTTTATATATTTTTGAAGCATTCAGTCGCATTTTCCCGGACTATCAGACATAAGAAGGGGTTGCAATCACACGTGCGAATGAACGAGATGACCCTTGTCATTTTTACATCAAAACTTCAGTGAAACATATGAAGGCATATTTTTTATATTTTTTTGAAATATTCAGTCTCATTTTCCCGGACTATCAGACATAAGAAGGGGTTGCAATTACACGTGCGTATGAACCAGATGACGCTTGTCGTTTCCACATCAAAATTTTAGTGAAACATATAAAAGCAACATTTTTTATATATTTTTGAAATATTCAGTGTAATTTTCCCGGACTATCAGAGTTAACTGGCGGTTGCAATTACACAAGCGTATGAATGAGATGTTCCTTGTCACTTCCGCATCAAGATTTCTTCAGGGAAACAAATGAGATTTCAAAAATATTATTAACATTTGAAAGGGTACCGGTATAATAAAGAATAGGGTAGGTAGGTACTTTTATCTATTATTTATTTCAAATGAAATACCTAATTTTTATCAAAGTTTAACTGAAAACACGTTTTCGATACCCTACATTTTTGTTCTCTCTAATATTAGTTACTAATTCAATATTCATTTGTACGACGGTAAAAATGTAAATCTGTGGTCAGAAATGAATCTGAATCTGAAGGTAACTTCAGTGACATAGAAACATTAGTTATTAGAGAGGTATATTTATGAAGGTAGAGACATTTTGTTATGTAGTTCCACGAAGTGCTCAAATTACGAAAAAAAAAAAACAAAAAGTATGCTAGGCCCCGATGAGATTCGAACTCATAATCTCCTGTTTACTAGACAGGCGCTTTAACCAACTAAGCCACGGCGCCGCTTGAACAAACTGAAGGGTAAGCGATACCTGATCTTCATACTAATAATATCAATAATAGTATATTATTTTATATGGAGGAAAAGTGATACTTTTCATGGCGCGCTCGTGTTTAACAGCCGAACGGAGTGAGGCTGGTAATAGAGAGCAAGCCATGAAAAGTAACTTTTCCTCCAAATAAAATATGCTGTTTTTTCTTCAAATGTCGACAAATTAATGCAAAAACATCTCTTTTTAATAGTAATAATATCTAATTATTATTAAAGATAAATGGGTTCGCAAGGCGGCTTAGACCACAGTCGTAGGTGGCCTTGCTTAGACCGGTGTCGGTGAATATATAATGTAACATAAAGCTGTCAGTGGACACTGTCAACAATAATTATTTTCTTACGATTGCGTTTCCGATTGCGTTTTAATTCCGTATTGATAAGCAGTTATTGAGTAAGTTCGATTAAATAATAACCAATTTGTTCCTAAATTACTGATTTTTAGAAATGCAGTCACAAATTGAGTGATAAATACAAATTGTAGTTTAATAACTCTTGAGTTGTTGACGCTTATTTTGTTGTCTGTTTGTATTGTATCTATGTTGCTATGACAACACTTTTACCTCCGCCGGCGGAAAAGTGAAAAGTAAAGCTCCGGCGGAGGAAAAACAAAACTTCACGGCCGCCTACACAGTCGAGTAATGACGGATTTGCTGACGTTTGAAGAAAATAATAATTTTTACATAAAGCCACTAAAAATTAGTATCGTATTATTTATTATGCTGATTTTTCTTGTGTTAATTAACTAAAAAATGTAACATTCCTAACGCCTTTCCGCTTGTCGACGCATGAATACGCATTCTACACTGTTCTTAATTTCAACCCATTTCTAATAAATTTTTATTTTTATACGCAAAATGAGTGAAGTAAGATATTAAGAGAAAATGCAAGTTGTAAATTAAAATTGATAAAACCGTTTTTTTTTATCCTACATTCACAGCTGAAATATTAGGTATGAAATTAAAAAAGGAACTTTTTTTTAATGAAATTAATACAAAAAGACAGATAATCTTGTGAAAAATGTCGCATTTGGCGACAGATAATCAAAAGTACCATCATTGTTGCCTATATTATTGTATTAGAAATAATATATAACCGAGTCTAGAATATTAGCGAGTATAGTTACTTTTTTATGTGTGGCCCATTAGCTCAGTTGGTTAGAGCGTCGTGCTAATAACGCGAAGGTCGCGGGTTCGATCCCCTCATGGGCCAGTAAGTTTTTTTTTCATTCTTTAATTGTGATTTCTAAGAATTATCCAGAGACAATTGGCTTGATGCGTTATTTGTTAAATTAAATAAGGTTAAACTACGAATTTTCTAATATATAGAGTATTGTGCCACATTTTATAACTAAAACTATTCATGGGTGTCTTAAATAGCGTGTGCCACTACTGCCCGTTTAAAATCCGTTTACAGTGTTATCAAATTCCTGTTAGTTTCTAAGATAAAGGGTGACTTATGGAAAATGCCTAAAAATATTTCGTCGATTGTAACAAAAACTGTTAATTTTCGAGACACAGTTTAAATTCAAAAGTTTTATAATTTCTTCCGCCGCACAGTGCGGCCGCCCGTGGGCAAAATTCGGATATCGATACACATCAAATGTACTACCAGTTTATTGCAAATGATCCAGAGGGAACCAAAGTAGTAAACACTTATAATATATTTCGCCGGACACCACGCCCCCGCGGCGTCGTACCTGGACAAGTCATAACTTATAGCAGCTAAATGAAGGACTGTAGCAATTCAATTAAGTAATAAATAAAGTTAGTTTCTTAGATTGTAGTGTTCAGGGGTTGTGAATTTTTGACTATGACCGCATATACTACAGGTGCATGATACAAAGAATAACAGGTATGATATTCCCGAGTGCCTAATTCGGTCCAGTTCGCGCATTACGTCACAATGAGAGTTATTTGAAATAGTTGCCGTAAGAACTGTTATATCGATTACATTTAATTGACCATTATTAGACATTTGAATAAAAATGCTATTAATATATCACTGTTTTGGGCTTATTTAGGTTACTGAAAGGTATTTTATTATTTTGATTTGATAATAAACTAAATAAATAATCAAAATACATCAAAATTGAGAAATAATGTTCAATATATGGAATGCACATATAAAAGATAGCATGCACAGAAATTTTATAAATAAGAAACAAATTTTTAGCAACTAAGATTTTATCAAAAGAAATTTATAGAACAATTTAAAATCTTGTTAATTGACATTTCAGCAGAGTTGCTACTATATACACTTTATTATAGATGATTATGGCAGGGAACATAATGAAATATTAGGTATTATAATAGATATATAGTTGATATTATAAGGGAAGGTATAGTGGATTGGTTTTGTTTCACAGATGGAAATATATACTTATTTATCTTCTCATATCGGGATTGTATTTATTTAAAAATGACAAAAAAATAAAACTTTTCAGACAAACCTTTTATTTATTTTTTTATAACATTTATTTTTATTTAATACAACTCAATATTATAATACAGTAAACACATAAATCCCTAATCAGTGCTTTAAGCTCTGGCCTCGAACATACTACTTATAACTTTTGTGTCGGAGAGATTCTAACTAATATTTAGATACCACTTAAATAGTTTTATAAAAACATTATAATTTATTTATTTATTTATTCTTGTATCAATAAGTTTTACAAAGCCAATAATAGATACAATCAAACTAAAAACTAAACCTACAAACTAGGAACATATCCTTATATCTATTTCTCCTTTTATTTGTTTTTTAAACAATTCAACTGAAATACAATACTACAATACCTATTAAAATTATTACACAGCCTTATCAATGGAGAATCTTTTTTTAGGTGCATACATAAATAACAAATCTGTATTTGCCTGACCAACTATAAAAAGGATTCCTTTTAAAAACCCCTTACTATCAATGTAAACATTTATCAATTTATAAAGAAAATAATTAATAAGATTTCTAATATTTTCCAGTACTCTACTGTATGATTTACATGCTTGCAGATACGGGTTGTTTAGGCCTATATTTGTATTAGTCATTATTTTGTAAATGTTATTTTGGGACCTACTTAATGTTATATTTACATATATCACAACAACAATGTTAATATTAGAAATTTGATTTTTAATTTATTGTAAAACCAGTTCAGATACAACTTTAGGTCATCATTTATAAGCCTATTTAATGCATTAACTTTCCCACCTATGTATACCAAAGCCGTATCATGAGCAAAAGTAAAGTACCGTGCCATAAGTCCTGCACATCTTAAATTAAATACATATAGTGAAAAGATTAATGGCCCCAGAACCGAGCCCTGCGGCACACCACAATCACTGGGTAAAATATCAGTACTGAAGTCTTTCGCAGATCTACAAAAACAGTTACAAATAATTGTTTATTATCCAATGTTCTATATATGTAATCCACAAAAACCATTGTTGCACTAGCACCGAGCAATGATATCTTCCACAAACTTCTTCGAAAGCCTCTCCTGTCTTTTTACGTGGTTTACAGATAAATCTTTTGATTTTGGCAGATGAAGAGAAGGTGCTGCATTGCGCTTTAGACTGGGTCCTTTTTTGGATTCGTATTGCAACAATTCATGTTGCAAATTTATTTCATGGTCTTCTGACTTGAAATATTTTCAATAAATTCTCAAGGTTTTAGTATTAAAATGGTCTTTACAGCAACAAGCAGTAACCCACGGTTTTTCAACAATATTGTCTTTGGGAGAAGCATGAAATCTACAGATTTGTCAGGACGTTTTGTCTGATTGTCACTCAGACAACCAGCTACAGCACAACGCATTTTTAATATGTGTAGTTTATAACTAACCTTAAAAATGCTAAAAATCACAAATTAATGTTGTCGTAATTACTTGCTCAATAATTAATTGTTTATTATACCTCATATAGCTTTTAAAATAACAAAATAAGTTACTATTGTTCACACAAAGTCACTATTACTAAAGTCACACCAACTAAGAGTTCAAAATAGTTTTAATAACTTGATTTGTTTTAAGTTTTTTACACTAAAGAGTCTCCAAATTCAACTTAAATGTCACAATTCTCATAAAATGCTGACAAAACACTACAAAATACACGGCAAAATAAACAAAGCTTAAAATATCATGAAAGTTTCCTTGTAAATCAGTGGATTTTAATGGCGGCAACTCTCATTGTGACGTCGACAGGAGCGAGTCAGCTGATAGTGGCGTACGCAATATCATATAGTGCGCCAAGCGAGTGAACCTTAACAACGACTGAAGGGGGTAGAGGACTAGCACGTAAAAAATCTTGCCTTCCCATAGGCGCACGAGGTTATTCTTACCATATTATTATTGATAATATTGATTAGTTTAAGACGTTCAAATTAATTACAGTTTTTTTTATATTACAGTCTTATAGTACAAAATATGTCATATAATATCTCATTTTTATAATAAGGATAGTATTCTATGATATTATTTGTTGTATGTATTACATAAATATGTTGTAGTAATAAGTAGAGTTCGTTTCCCGAAGGTTTTGTATTTACGTCATTAATGACGTCGCTTAATTTGGAAAAAAAACGGTTTATCGTAGCTAATTCATATACATTCTCTAGCATTCAATTGTTGTATTAAAAGTTAGGCAATGTTTTGTAATAAAAATTTTAATTTAGAGAGTTCAGTTAAGAGAGTTATCCGAAATATATAAAAATTAGTTAATCGCGTATAATAATCACCAAATGCAAGAAAAATATAAGAAAGGTTACAAATCTTCAAAGATACCATCAAATTAACGGTCTGATGATATATAGGTTGTGTCGATTTTGCAAATTTTCTTTTTTTTTTGCTAGAAAAGGGGTGTTCTATAGACTAGCTTAAGCCAAAAAAATCGGAGGATTCGCCACATTTGAGCCGAAAAAATATCCGCGTTTTGAGCATAAATGGGGAATAACAGTGTTGTTTACTATTTAAGTATATCTAATATTCCACTTCAGGCATGACCCTCCGCTCGCTTCGGGGGCGCAACCAAACAAAACTAACCCAAGGCATGCCGGAAATTAAAAAAAAATTGAAATTTGTCAGTCAAAAATGCAAATATTTTTTAGTTCGTTTTTCCTCATTTGGGAATGTCTTGGGTTAGGTTTGTTTGGTTACGCCCCCGGAGCGAGCGGAGGGCCATGTATGCAGTGAAATTTTTGACGAATATATACATACAAAGGAATAGTGTAATCGAATGCGTGTCTCTTTTATTATGATGAATGGATGCAAATTCACATTGAACAATTATCCAAGCAGCCACGTTTACCATACGGCGGGCAATGATATCATTATGGCAGGATCGACCATCCCTTCATCTCCATTCAATCGGACTACTGGGGATCTCGGTCAACAACAATATGAAAATGACCACGTTGCTAACGTCGCAAAATCAGCCTCCCAGAAGCTTGGTACGCTATTTCGCAACAAAAAATGTATACACCGCAGCAGTTGCTCTTGCTTTACAAAGCGCAAATAAGACCGTGCTTAGAATATTACTCACACATCTGGGGTGCCACGCCAGAGCACACCCTAAAGCTACTGGATTCCGTTCAGAAGAGAGTTGTGCGTCTCGTCGGTGACCCGGAGTTGACCCGGAATCTGGATAGTCTGAAACACCGCAAACATGTGACCGAGAAATCCCTGTTTTACGGATACTTTTACGGCAGATGTTACCAGGATTTGGCCCGCCTTATCCCGCCCCTGACAACGCCTGTCAGACAGTCACGATAGACGGCAAGATCGCACCGGTTCGTCGTACAACTGGAAACATTTAGAACATCGCTTTACAAGAACTCCTTTGTCTGGCGCACTGCATCACTGTGGAACTCACTCCTAGGACGCATATTCGGATGTAACAAGCAAGATGTCCATTCGGCTATGCCGTACGTTTCTTCATATGTGACGTGCACGATAGCATTTAGTCGAATGTCGTGACTGTTACATAGAATCAACAAATAAGTCTTCTATTATTTAAACCCTTCATGCATGTCCCTCCGCTGCATTTAAAAATCCTTAAGGCTATCTGCACACGGAGCTTCTCGTCATAGACGCGTATTAGACGCGACGTACGGAAGGTGTACGCCTGGTATACGCTCGCTTGTATTTAAATCAACAACCGCACACGAAGACGCATGCGTCTTCGTATACCAGGCGTACACCTTCCGTACGTCGCGTCTAATACGCGTCTATGACGAGAAGCTCCGTGTACAGATAGCCTTACACAAAGAGTGCACTATGTAAAAATCGACCTCTCCTATTGGTCGATCCATCTCGTATTACGATATGTCTACGTGATGCAATCGATTTCTGTCAAGAGCTCTCGTGGTGTAGAGGTTTATACAGCTGGGTCTCACCTGGACGACCGAGGTTCGAACCCCGTTGCCATTTTTTTTCTTTAAGATTATGTTTCTAAACAGTTTTTTTCTTGATTTTGGGTATGTCTTGGGTTAGTTAGGGTTAGCACCTGGTTAGTTTCCTTTTCTTGAGCCCCCGAAGCGAGCGGAGGGCCATGCGAATCGACCAATAGGAAAGGCCGATTTTTATATAGTGCACTATTTGTGTAAAGGATCTTATAATGCCCCTCCGCTCGCTTCGCTCTCTATACGGGGGCTCAACAAATAGAAAATAACCAGGTGCTAACCAAAACCCAAAATTCTTATTTTATTTTTTTTAGCGGAGGGTCATGCATGAAGCGTTAAAATAATTGAAGACTTATTTGTTGATTCTATGTAACAGTCACGACATCTGACTAAAGGCTATCGTGCACGTCACATATGAAGAAACGATCGGCATTGCCGACTGCACATCTTGCCTGTTACATGCGAATATGCTCCCAGGACGTCTGTTCCCCAAACTAACTATTCAAGAACCGTGTCAATCAACATCTTCGCACACACACCGCTCGTCGAGCAATATAGGATGTGCTACTGCAATAAAAAAAAATCATTCACCTAAATAAAAAAAAAAGAGTAGAGACACTTATAGCACAGCTTAATCACTACCAACTAGTCAACTCTCTAATCGGAAAGTTGGAGTGTCGGGTACTGCGCTCTGAGCGGTTCAATTCCACAGTTGAATTTAAACTGAATTTTCGCTTCAAAATACATGACAAATTCGTCCGAAGCCTCGGCTATCGCCCTGAGAGGTTCGGAAATTTCGGATTTTTATACAATTGTGCGTTTTAAAATCGTTTTTAAACGGATTTTAGACGATAAAATAGTTATTTATGCAACAAGTGTGTAAAGTGAACCTTTTTTATTAATAGGAATATTGATAAAAAAAATTAATTGAAATTGAATAAAAAAAAGGGTACTTTACACATGAGTAGCATACAAAATTTTTTCTACTACCGAAAAATATATGAAAAAACAAAATTATTATTAAATTACTTTTCGCACGAGTGCGTAAAATAAATTATTTTACACACTAGTGCCTAAAATATATTATTTTACGCATTGCCCTAAATGTCAAAAATATGTCAGATTTACTTTACGCACTAGTGCGTAAAATAACTTATTTTACGCACTACACATTAAAAAAGCCTATTTTACGAATCTTAGAGAGTGCGTAAAGTGAGTACTTTATGCACGGTAGTAGAAAAAGCATATTTTTAACTGTCAAAAGTATTATTCAGATGCCCAGGCGTTTCAAACAATATTAAGTCATGACCCTCTTCTAAAATTTGCAAAACTTGGTTATTGACTTTCCCAAATCAAAGAATGCCGCCGCAAGATGACTAGCTGATAGTGAATAAGCTGAGCTTATAGCGCACCATTTTTCTAAGGAATTTTGCTAACGAAACTACAGTAAACGTCTGGCAACAGTGTGCCTTCTTAAAAATCTTTGTTTTGGCTATTGTGACAGTTGACAGTAAAAAGGAGGATGAATATTTACAAGTAAAATTTAATTTTATTTAATGGGGCTATGGCTATGAGTCGCTTTAAATTAGGACCGGAACAAAACGGAGGTCTCTCGTTCGACGTAAATGTATCCTAGTTAATATTTTCACCCGACAATTGATTTTCAGATGTGTTTTGTCTATATTTCTAGTGCTTTTGTGAAGTGGTGTTGAAAATTTGTGTCAAAACTCGAACTTTGAGGGCATTTTTTCGGTTCAAATGTAGCGGATCATCCGACTTTTTTGGCTTAAACTACTATATAGGACACCCCCTTTCTATTGAAAAAAGAATTTGCAAAATCGACAAAACCTATATATCACCAGACCCTACAAACCAAATAATATAAATAACCACACAGTTCGGCATCGGCAATTTCCACGCCAATGGCTAAAGCAAGTCGCTGCCGAAATTTTAAAATATGTAAAAAATAATTAGGTGTTGGTCTAGGGTCAAAGTGTATTTAATATATCCTGATACCAATCACTAAACTGCCTCCCCGCTAAAAATCAAGTAAACGTCGCACTGTTGCCTATTGTCGCGTATTTTAAATAGCTTGAAGGCGAATGAAATATAAACATTATAAATATTATAGTATACTTATTCTGTATTCCGTATTTCCCTGTGTAAATAAAATAGTAAATAATAGAAGACAGTAGTATTAAGGAAAATAACAAAATTAAGTATTCAAGTAGGAAATTTAAATATGTAAATTCACTATAGGAAACTAGACAGAAAATAAATTAGGATTATTGGGAAAAAAATGTGGCAGTATCTAACTATGCGAGGACATTTTTTGCCTGCATTCTTTCCGTCCGGGTTCTTTCATTTGGCAAACAGTACATTCTTTGTATCATGCTACAGGTGTGTATCTCTGTATTGACATATGTATATATAATATCATTTGATATGAGATAAGAGACGTGCATTCGTAACTAGTATGCCATATATGTAAACTGTGATACATTCACCGATTGGAGGAAACTTTTAAAAAGTTCTATGCAAAATATCCTGTGTTGTGGACTGTTACAGATTACTTATGGTTGGTGGTTTATAACCTTGTCAAATTTTTGTGCTACTTCCTGCTAATATAGGAGTTATGATTTTTTTAGGTCATCGACGTACTACCAATGCCGATTTAATTGAAGATTGGGTAGGCAGTAAAAAATCTGAGAAGTCGTCATATTTTTCTAAAAATTTTCATATAGGGGTAAAATTAAATTCTAAACAACTTTCCTGTTTGACATTTTTTGATATCTGGTCATCTAACCTCACGTTTCATATATTTAAGGTGGAAATTTTCCACAATGACAGTTGTCACGTGACATATGTCATAGTGCCTTTTTTTGTCATTTTATTAGGATGACGATTTGCCATACATTTTTTTCCTAAATCTCAATAGTAAAAATAAATTCCTGTTTGTTGTAAACTCTTTGGGTGACACTGTATATCATATGGTTCCTGTTATTAAGTTTATATCTATTAATTATCCGTTTAAATTATTGTTTTAAAGTCTGACCTGTGTTGCCTAAATTGATGAAAGTTTATGTTTTCGGTTATTGTTAACTGTTAATATTGTTCTATATATTGTTTGTTATATATTGTTAAATATGTGTTTTGGTTATTTCAAACCAATTTTATTATAAAAATTCAAATCATTTATTAATAGATAAAAATATTGTTATAGTTTGTCCTCTTTATTAGCTTTAAGACCTAGGGTAAAATTTGGCCTTAGGCAAAGAAATGGTTCTTTCAGGTGACAAGGAATATAAATGGTTTATTTTGAATGAATGGATCTCGTTATTTAAATCCTCGTATTCGCTCACTTATAAACCACTAATGATGTTACATTCAGTGGAAATTCATTTATTTCTCTCTATATATTACCAAGCACCAGCAGAAATAATTTCAGTCATGTCAAAAGGTAGAAAAATCCAAATGATCATTCATTATCAGAATGTGCGATACTTTCCATGTTCTATATTTTCAATAATAGGGTCCCTAACCTACCTGCTCAAAACCGTTCCAGGTCTACTTATATCTTTTTTCAGAATAACTAAAACTGTTATAGAGGAAAATGTTAAGCTCCTCAACTAAAGAAAAAATTTTACTTTGACTCAAAATTACAAACTTTTTCAATTCCGGGATAAACGAAAATATCCAGATTTTTATTACTATCCAGAAATTACAGTCCTTATCAAATGAGGTAAGGTCTATCCAGGGCATATCAAAAATTGCCAAAAACAAGTTCCCATCTTTTATTTGACATGTTTTTCAAGTAATCTGGAAAAAATCTTTCCAAAATTGCTACACATTAATTTTGACCTCAAATTCTTGATCCCTGACCGCAAAAACCCCCGAGTACCAAATTTTAGCCAAATGACGTCAATGAAGAGACTGCTATGATTTTTGTCCCATTATCCCATATAAACGAAGCACTGTGCGCCGGTGCCTTCAAACTTCACCTCCGGCTTTTCGTGTTCGAGCCACAACCATCAACTTGATTTGCTTAAATACGGATCTGGATTTTTTAATTTCAGATTTTAAGAGCTTCTTATGTCTCAAAACCAATGCGTAAAAATAAAAATATGCATGCGTAAATTAAAATTGTGTATAATTACTTATTTGAAATATTATTTTGGCCTTTTTTACATTTTCAGTAAAGTTAAAACACATTTTATCGATAAGTAAATATATTACTTCGTTTTTATATGCCAATATAAAAACACACACGTTTGAGGAGTTTGCAGTTTTTACCTCTAAACCTCTCCTAAACTTATTTTTTTTTAGTATCTATATTTTACATACTTTTTGCCATTTACTAAAGTGTGCCCTCAAATAGATTTATAAAAGTCATTAATTTCCGATGTAATGATTCTTTTTGTATCTTTAATAACAAGAAAGCACATAAAATGTCCATCTCTTTCTGAAAGGAAAAATTCTTGTAGTATTACATGACATGAAACAATGAAATCTAAAATCTTGTAAAGAATTCTGTTCTTTAACAAAAATTGATTAATTTTAAAATTATTACCTGAGAGGCCACAGAAAATGTTTGGCGATCCTAATATATTTTATTTTTGATATTAATGCGATCTTGTTTTAAGATAATAAGTCCACACTACTGTTTAAGGGATAGTAAGAAGGTATATACAAATTTCATTTTAGATATTGAAAGGAGCAAATTTTTTCTGGACGAAGTAGCATTAGTGTACGTGATAATTTCTTTATTTTTTTTATAATGGTTTTGGATTTGATTTTAGTATATCAACAGTTCTTAAGGTATAATTGTGATGTTCCACTATCAAGTTTTCAAGTATAATTAAATCGGTCTCCAAATAAGAATCTAGGAAAAGCATATTAGCGCGACGTATATTATTGGTTCCATGTCCGCCACTTCGAGAGTTGATAATATTATGAAATATGTTTTCTTAAAATTTGCCCTAAAATGCAAAGTATTTTGGCGAGATAATCTAGGAAAAAAATATTTTACAGACGAAAAATATATGTTAATGCCATAAACACAATTTAGATCTGCTCCGTTCCTGAGCACCGTAATAATCGCCTCCCCTTAATTGCTTAACAAGAAAACCCTCTCTAGACTTTCGAAAGTGCTCTTCCGGTTCGGCAAAAGGTAATTATTGCATCCCCGTCCCGGTGGCCATATTATTTACGCATCTACCTGTCCGAAATCTTATCTCGAAATAACTTTTAGGTAAACGCATATTTCTTGTAATTGTTTTACGATCATTGAGCCTCTCCAGCAAATAGTTTTGGCGTCACTTCAGTTCGATTTGGCCTATTGTAAAGTGCATCTCGCCCTCGTCTTCCTCAAGTTTAACATGTAAGTTGCGTTTTGATTATTATTATGTTCTCTTGTAAATAAATTTCTAGAAAGCATTTACTAGTTTGCAAGTTTCAAGCGTCTTTTTAGCGATTGTGAAATCCCTTTATTTCTTATCACATTGGTAAAAAACACATTTTAAAATGGAACACTCTTCTTTGTTGTTTTCTCTCATATTATATTATGCATATATATTTTATATAGTTTTATTCTTTCCATGAAACGGGGTGAACAAAATATATTCGATCGATTTTAATTCCGGATTCACAAAATATACATGAGGATTTATGCAAAATTATTATTGCGCCACAGGCTTGAATATCGAATATTTTCACTGTAAAAATAATGAATATCACTTCCAGTTTTTCGCAAGAAACTCATTGTTCGTTATCTTAGACACCATCCTGCAAATATTTTGAATAGTCCTTAAAATGATACACGAGGTTACCCCCTGACCCTACTTCTATACATGGAGCCCATACGGCGAGCTACCCCGTGCAGTCCCTTAATGCCTGTACACCCTCGTTTTTAGGCGAGAACTCGGCCTAGGGCATCAGCAATGCTCTCGTCCCCAGCTATTATTGAGATCATTCTTGTGTGTTAGGGATTTCTGTAATTTAAAAATTTGAGAAAAATTTTTGGTTTGAAATTTTTGAAAATTTTTGGAAATGTGAAATTTTTGATTTTGAAAGGAACGAACCTTTTAGAAGTTTTAAAAAATTTTGAAAAAAGTTTGAAACATTTGAAACTTTTGAAATTTTTGAAGATAAGAATGATATTGATATTATTTTTTTTTTGGGTTTTTGATTTTTTTTTAGTGTATTGTGTGTGTGAGTTAGTGTTCTGGTGGGAGTAGTAGACTTTGTGTACTGTTCTATTTGGGTGTGTGATTCTACTGAATAGTGTTTTTATGATTGGATTTGTATGATTGCGTACTTGTTTTAAGAATATTGTGTGTTTGTCTGCCAAGTAGCTGTTGATTGTGTCTATTTTGAGATCGTTGTGAATGTCTGCATTGCGAACGTACCAAGGTGCGTTCACAATTTGTCTGAGTGTTTTGTTTTGGAATGTTTGTAGTTTTTTCTTTGTTGTTTTGCATGTATGTGTGTATACTATGGCTTTATTATCTGATTATAGAGCATTAGTTTATTCTTTAGTGACATTTTGTTTTTTCTGTTTATTAATGGACAGAAAGCTTGTTTGGCTGCAATGCCTTCGTTTACTTTTGCTTGAATATGTTTCTGGAAAGTGAGTTCACTGTCTAGAGTTACCCCTAGATATTTAAGAGAATCAGACCATCTTATTATTGAATTTTGTAAATTTGAATTTGGAATAGGTTTATTGCGTTTAGTTGTTATGAGCATGGCCTGGGTTTTATCTTCATTAATTTTAATATTCCAAGTTTCTACCCATTCGTATATGGAGTCTAAGTGTTGCTCTACGTGATTTTTGAGTCTTGTGTGATTGTTGTTTATTGAGAATATGCATGTGTCGTCTGGGTAAATGGAGAGTTTTGTGTTTGGGTGTCTAGGTATGTCTGTTGTGTATAATGAGTATAGTGTAGGCGACAGAGGAGAACCTTGGGGACTCCTGCCTCTGTGCGCCTTGTGGTGGATAAAGCTGTGTTTATTTGTGTAGTGAAGAATCTGTGTTTGAGGAATGATGCAATGAGTTGAGTCAGTGCTGGTGGTATTTTGTGTAATCTGTCTAGTTTGTGGTATTTTGTGTAATCTGTCTAGTTTGTGAATGTGTCCCTCATGCCAACCTTTGTCGAAGGCTTTTTCGACGTCAAGGACTACAACTCCGATCGATGCCCGTCTTTGTAGTCCTCTAGTCGCCTCCTCAACAAGTCGGTGTTGTTGTTTTCTGAACCCAAATTGTTCATCTGAGATCAGATTGTTTTGTGTTATGTAAGTGTTCAATCTTTCCAGCATAACCTTCTCCGTCAGCTTGCTCAGTGATGAGAGCAAGCAACAGGTCGCCAGTTTTGAGGGAAGATCAAATTTTTGTGTGGTTTTGGAATGAGTATGATTTTTGCTTCTTTCCAAGATTTTGGAAAGTGTTTTAGTGGTAGTATTGTGTTTATGATGCAAGTGAATTTGAGTAAGGCTGTTTCTGGTAAGTTTTTTAGTGCTCTGTTTGGTATGTTGTCGTAACCGGGTGCTTTTTTCAGGTTTAGTTGCGCAATAATTTGCTCAATTTCTGCGGTGTTGGTTGGTTGTGTTTCGTCGTCTTGGTGTTCGTTTTCGTAAGTTAGTATTTCTCTGTAGTTTCTCTCTATGGTTGCCTCGTGATTTATATCCTGGGCCCCATCGCCTAAGGTGAATTGCGATTCTTGCTTTGCCTTCTGTTCGCTGGAATACACCATTCCTCTCAGTCCATAGATATTAGGATATGCCACTTTGTTGCGACCTTGCATTGATTTGGCAATTTTCCAGAGAGAGTTGTTTTGCGGGTTGAGTGTGGTGATGTATTCAGTCCATGAGTTGTTTTTGTGAGTTTTTATGTCTGTTTTGATTGTATTCGTGAGTTTTTTTGCTTGTTTGGTTAAGTCTGGGTTGTTTGTTAGTCTGGCTCGTCGTTTTAGCCTGTTTCGGAGCCTTATGTTGTTTTTTATGTTTTGTGGGAGTGAGTATGGATTGTATTGTTTTGTGCGTACCGTTTTTGTGGCTGCGTTTATGGCTGCTTGTATCTCCTCAGTGAATGTAGCAACTTCGTTGTCTAGTTCCGCTTTGGAGGCGATGTATGGTAAGTTGTGCATGTTTTGTGTTAAGTGTTCTTTGAATATGTCCCAGTATATGAAGTAGTGTTGTATATTTGCTTGTTTGTGTTCGTGAATGTTGTTTATTGTGATGGCAATAGGAGAATGATCTGATGAGGATAAATCCTTCAAGTTGTCAATCACAACATTGTGTGCGATGTTTTGAGTTAGTGCTATGTCTAGTATATCTGAGCGTTCGTGATGGAAGTGAGTGGGTTCTAGTGGTGCGAGTACTGTGAAGTGCAGCTCTTGCGAAGCTCTTAGCAATGCAGTGCCGCCTGTATTAGTGACCCTGCATATCCAAGATCTATGTGTGCAGTTAAAATCTCCTGCTGCAAGAACTGGCAGTGTATAATTGAAGAGTTTTGTGGTTTCGTCAAGTGGTAAGTTAAGTGTTGGTGGCTTGTATATTGAGTGAATGACAATGTCTCCATCAGTTAGACTGACTTCACTTCAGACTTGTGACCCTGTTTAATCCATTCGTTTCTCTTTCTGTCTCTTAGTGTTACGCCTATGGTAACTCTTTCCATGGCTCTTTGTACTGTCCTCAATTTATTCACCATTGTCTTTGTGAGAGTTCAGGTCAGTGCATTATGTTATCACCGGTACTACACACTGTTCAAATATTCTTGTGCTAAGGTATTGTGGTATCTTCCTATCTTTAAGGATATGACTTAATTTGCCAAATGCCGTCCATCCTAGTCTCCTTCTCC
>JAEQML010064157.1:0-22314 GCA_016904865.1 Pissodes strobi | reverse complement strand
CGTATGATGGGAGGATTCAAGAAATAATTAATAAAAACCTGTTTTGCTTCTTCTTCTCGAACTACTGGAGCAAATTGATCAAAAATTGAAGTGAGCCCCACGAAATTAGGACTTTTGAGAAGCTATAAATCTTGAAGTGTCCTAACTTGCAATAAAAGAAATCGTTGACATTTGCTCTAAAAAGCTAATTTGCCTTTATTAAACTGATGCTGATTTTTTTTTCCAGACATGCCGTGACTTGAAGGATATTCCCGATGTACACTCGTAGATATACCTGTATTTCTAGCAATAACTGAAATGAAGTTTCATATAAACGGAACGTATTTATACCTGGCCGAGATCTCTTGACAAGCCCCGCCCATTAGTGGATGAAACAGCCTAATCAGAGCGCGTTGCCTTGGATATACTCAAACGTACCGCGACGTACATCCTCATTCATTCTCGGGCAGCCGGAGAAGCGAAGTTGCGAAACGAAGCCAAGATTTAATTCCAAGGACTGCATTGCGATTTAATAAGCAATTTCCGTCGACGAAGTGATGACAAGCCACAACAGAAGCGACGCCAAGCGAGACGAGGCCTAACAGCGGCGGTCAAGCGGAAGCGAAGCCAAAGCTCTGCAAACGTTTTTCAAGATTTGCGTACCACGCATAAGTATAACGTTCAGGTTAGTTGTTCTATTTGCGTTATTAATATTTTTGTGTATTTTCAGCCTTATCTACGCGCGAATTTCACAATAACGGCGACCAAGGGGAGTAGCACTTTCGTGAAGACGCGAGCCGCCAAAAGCGGCTGGCACCATGGTCCCGCCAGTCAAGAGGCCGGTCCAACTATCCACGGAAGAAGAACAAACCAGGAAGATATTCCGACTAGGACAATCAAGCTATCAAGCAACAGCAGCACCAGCCAAGCAGTACACGTGTCCGTAGTTAGTTTGCGTGCCCGTACTTTCGATAAAGAAAATGTTCATTTCAATTACGTGGCCGTACTTTTTTATAAATCACGGTCCCCTATACGGTTTTCTGCCACGTTCCCGTACTTTCGTAAAGCGAAAAGTACGGAGACGTATTTTGCGTCCCCGTACTTTCGATTCTTGTGCTCTACTGTTTTTTGCTACGTTCCCATACCTGCGTAAAGCGAAAAGTGCGGAGACGTACACGGGCAGTATTTAAGCATTTTTTATTCCTCTCCATTGCGCTCGTCTCCGACCTCGTAGCTCAATTCCTTCACTTGTTTATGGGGATCCATTAACATGTTACCGAAATATCAATAAAATTTTTAAAATTATATACAGGGTATAGTAAATCAATTAATTTTTTTAAAAATTCAACTTTTTTCGAAATATTTCGTCACAGGAAAATCATACCTACATCCTTCTCGATGCAAAAATCAAACTCAGCGCACCCAAAAACCCCCTATATGATATTCGAAATAAAAAAGATCATCCCCGTACGAAATTACCTATTTCGTGCCGAAATCTGAAGAAAAATGCTAGATTTTGAGATGAAAAACTTATTTTTCTTACAAGTACCTAAAATGAAGTTTTTCAGGACGAATCATTTCTGTTTCCGGACGAGGCGTTAGCCGAGTCTGGAATAGCAGATGAGTCTTGAAAAACGCGAGTTCGATTCTCGTCAGTGCTGACAGCGAAATTTCAGTTCATAGTGCACTTGTGAATACGAAGGCGCGTGATTGGCTAGCTGGCGTGAGGTGACGCATGTCTTCGCGATGCAACCAGTTACCAGTTCTTTGTAACTCAGCAGATGGTCTAGGGGTCTGCATGGTTGATATTCACTTCGGCGACCCGGTTTCAAATCCTGTCGATTTTGTTTTTTTTTAAGTAAACAGTTTTTTCTTGATTTTTCTTGGGTATGACTTGGGTTAGCACTTGGTTTGTTTCCTTTTCTTGAGCCCCGGAGCGAGCGAAGGGCCATATACTTGTCAATTGCAAGCGTTTAAATCGCGTGCATTCACAAGTGCACTACGAACTGAAATATCGCGTGCCGACAGATGTTTATATATTTTTTTTAAGGTTATGTTTATTCCTTTTTTAAATTTGAGTAAATTTTGGTTAGAATCATATATTTAATACTACTATGGTAAGAATTGTGTTAGTTTTGGTTAGTTTTATTTGATTGTAATTTGTAATAATTTGGAACACTGTTTCATGCGTGGACAGATGTTTTTCGTTTTTTTTTAGGTTATGTTTATTCCTTTTTTAAATTTGAGTTAATTTGGGTTAGAATTGGGTTAGTTGTGTTTGATTATAATAATGTGGAAGCCTGTTTCATGCGTGAAGTGAAATAGTAGTCAATGTTTCATAGGAATCATAATATGATATAAATGCGTGAAGGGCCGCAATATGTCAATGAAGATTATGAAGAATGAAATCCATTTCGGTTCGGTGCACTATACACATATAACGGTATGCTGATTTCTAGACTCGTTTTTGACCCACCCGCGCATCTACGTCATCTGGGAAAATTTGGCGCTGTCATAGTTTATTTAATTAAGTGAATTTTTAGATTTGTTTGATATATGTTATACGATTATTTAAAATAAAAACTTATAGTATAATTATGCCAAACTGTGCTGTGGCTACATGTAAAAACAATAATAGGACCACCAAAGGTAGTGATATTAAATATTTTCGTTTTTCAAAACATGACTTAGCAAAGCAGTGGATTCGTACTTGTCGAAGAGAAGATAGAATTAATATAAAAGATGGTGAGTATCTTTAATTACTAAAGCTTTACTTTATTATTTATTATTTTTATTACATATTTCCACGATTTACATGATTTTTTATGGCAGTGGCACACACTTTAAAGGGAGATCCTATGGCTAGAGATGGATCCTAATTTCACGTACCGTGATTTATCACGGCGCCTGCACTCGGAACACTTATTAGAAATCACGGTTCACCTCGTTCGTACACTAAGGAATCTGTCGGCATGTATAAAAAGATAACCGCGACTGGGAATTGGCGAACTATAGCGGCGCGGCGTGACCGTGGCGTTATATTTAAACGCTGCCGCTAATTCGACGATACTCGAGTGCTGCTCTGCCTTAGTCCCGCTCTTTAAACGTTCTTGTTAGATATACCACGATCAAGTCACGGTTCACGGCCCAGCCAGGCACTATATATGTGGTTAAAAAATATTTGCCAAAATTTAAATGAGTAAAAAAAAAAACAAAGCAACATGTATTATTGAAATGTGATTGAAGTGAAACTTCTTAACGCGCGCCGGAATGCATATTTACACATGCTCACATACGATGGTACCAGGGTGCTGAAATCGGTTAGGTTCTGTAGCGCTACAAAAACTCATTGATTTGGGTACCTAATCGCGTCATGTCTTCGCGATGCAATCGTTTTGTCCCAAGAGCCCTCGTGGTCGAGTGGTCTAGGTGGTTAGGTCTCGATTCGTCGGCTATCGGCGGAGCGGCGCGGCACGAGTTCAAACCCCGTTGTTTTTTTTTTTAAGGTTAAGTTTCTAAACAGTTTTATGAAGAATATTTTTTTCTTTTAGGCGTTTCTTTCTTGTTAATTGAGTGTCATATTTTAAAAAGCTACTTTTTAACCAAGTCCGTTACGATATGTATAAGATTTTATTGTGATATCTTTGTTAGTTTACAAGCAAAAAATATTGGATTTCTTTATTACCTTGTCAAGACACAAGCGAAACTTTTATGAAGAATAGTTTTTTTCTTTAGTCTAGACCTTCTCTTTTTGTTAATTGAGTGGTATATTTATATATTAACCCCCACAAAGAAAAAACGTAAAACGCGCTTAAAGAAGTTTTTATTTCAGAAAAAGAAAGTTATATATGTATAGCTACTATTGTCACCCCCATGCAGCGGCGGATGGGGGGGCCGGGAGAACGGGAAATTTCCCGAGGGGCCTCTTACTGTGGGGTATGATGGGGCCCCTACTGCTACAAACTACAGATGGGCCACAGGCCTCTAGGCTCTCGGTCTATAATTATTACTCTCTCACTTGGAGGAAATATCAATCTTAATCTATCCCACATAAATCTAATTTTAAATAAAAAAGTATATGATATAGGTAGGTTAGAAACCTGGTATTAAACATTACAAATAACAAAACAATTGCAACTGGCAACGCAGAAATTCCGCTATACGCGTGAGTGTCATTACTGATTCCTGTATCTGTGTCTCTGTAAGGCTAATAGATGGATAGTAGATCCGAAAGAAACGATTCTAGGCAATTACTGAATTTTTCTATTTTAAATGCAGTAACATATCATAACACGATTATTAAAAAAAAATAAGTGCAGTGTGTGTACTGAAAAATGGATGTATACAGTAGATACATAATATCTATTATAGATATTAAGTATCTATTGAGGATGCAAGTAAAGAAGAGATTTTCTCATGGTAAGTGAAGTGACTACGATCTAGGTGCTAGGGCTAGGGTCTAGGGTTGCCAAGTTGTACAAATTAAATACTCCGAGGCAAGTCAAAATATTTTCTGTCGCTGCTGCTCGAATCTCGATCTCAGTTAAGTATTTCTCGGAAATCCAAAGTCGCGGGGAGCACGGGGCACGGGCGAAACGGCATCGATTCTTTGAAGCTACAGACTGCGTCGTTGTCAGGTCTATTACTACTAATGTAATTTTATGCTTGGGAAACATTCTAATTATTTTTCTTTATATAGTCAAATTCGAATTTTTTATAAAGCGTGTCACGAGCCCAGTGGCGGCCATTCAGCGGAAGTAGGGGAAGTGCCACTTCCTCAAGATAATGTAATTTAAAGAAATGCAATTAATTCATTCATCAGGAAAATAATACAGTTTAAGATTCAATAATAAAATGTTCTTAGTTTGGGAATAATCTGCTTCACGTTACCCCTCTAATAACTAATAATTCAATTATTTTGAAATATTAAAATCAAAGCTTCATAAAACAAGAACAAGAATCTCGCCACCTGCACATTGCCCGTTAACTCCACTATTGAATAATAGAACAGAGGTGAACCCATATGAAAATGTCTATTTCTTTTCGCGTACGCGCCGATAGCAGTGACAATTTCATTATCATTTGTGTAGAACTTTACGGAAGAGGTATCGCTAGAGAGCCGTCAAGTCATCAAAAGTATAGGCGCAACTAGTTGGTTGCCGTGACAACGATGACGTCGTAATGGTCGTACATTTGTTTGGTTTGCAAGGATTGGAAGAGCTGGCGGTAGCACTTCCATTCTCAGATCAACGCGAAAGCACGTTGTTTCGTTTATTGCGAGTTTATTAGGGACATTCCGCCGATGATTCTTGGAATTATTTTTTATTTTCATTCAACGGTTGATCCATTATAGTATTATACAAGAGATATTTTCTATATATTCTAGTGTTATTCGTAGACATTTGTATTAGCAACAAAATGATTTGTTGCTAATACAATATGAATATATTTTATTTTTTGATGATTTACCTAAAAAATACCGGTAATAATTATTAACAAATTTTGGCAGTTTGGGCGTGGACCCCAAAAAAATTTCGCTCTTCCCTCTATCGAATATCGATGTCGGCAGCTCTTCCCCACTTTTCAAAGCCGCGAACCGCCACTGCACGAGCCGTTTTGTCTAGCGTATATCAATGCGAAAAGCCCCATGTTGGGCGCCAAAAATTTATTACGCTCTTTCTGTCCTTCTAATGGGCGCAAACTTTCACTCCAGCTTAGAAGGAACTGGGAGTGAATAATCTCAAATCGAAAAAACAAAAAAAAAATTAGTTTTGAGAATTTAATAAATTAGATATTGAATAAAATAAAGTACGTCAATGCATAGGCTAAAACGAGCTGTGGCCGAGCATATAAATTAGGCCCTAGCTCAAATGCCTGAGAGAAGGGTGCGGGTTGATTTATTTAAGGCTATACGGGCTTTTAGACAGCACATGCGAGAATTACCCCAAAGTTGAAGTATGGAACTCGTTTCAGCTTAAGCTTCGCGACAAAATAAATGAATACCAAACTTTCGTTATTTATTTCTATCGGAAAAATCGATCAATAAATCAACAAATCATGATCCGTCACATATGCCGTATAACTATGGTTATTCAGTTCAATTAAGCTTCGTTGATTACTGCCGCAAAAACAATATATAGAAAAAACTAGTTAGAACTAGCATTATTATATCCACCAATTAATTACAGATTTTGACCTTACCATCTGATAATTTACTCCACGGTCAAGTTACCGGTAGGATACAGATAATAAACAATCTGTTCAAGTAAAGAAAATATCAAAGGCCGCAATAAAAAAAAACAATTAAAAATAACGCAAAGTCTACTAGGCTGTAACAACACTGGTAGTTATCTGATCTACAGTCATCCAACGTAAGCTAGAAATCGTGAAAACTGAGAATAATAATAAAACTAGTTCGACCTACAACGTTACCGCGTCAGTGAATTAAAAGTTCAAAGAAATTCGATCCAAAACTTATTCTAGATCAACGGATCTATCTGAATTTTAGAATTTGATTAAATAAAATCAACCATCTCAGGCTCGATAAATTGCCCAAGAAGTTCAAAGTTCGTTTAAAAGGAAATTTTAATGACTAAATATTACCTTAATTAAAGAGAAAAGATTAAAAGTTAATTTTTGTTCGAGAACAAAGCAAAAAAAGAACAAAATAGAGATCGTAGGTTAATTACGCACTATAACCCTCGTAGACCTAGTTTCGACGTTCTCTCGATCGAGAAATTTAAATAAATCCAGGATGCCAAACGATTCGATTTTTAACAAGTTGAATTTAGCGCGTGATGATAAAGTCGATGGTAAAAGGCCCTGTTTCCGGCTCCGTAGCGTACTGTTTTGGGAGTGGTTGATGAGATTGAGCATCGCACCCATGTTTTTTTAATTGTCCTTTGAGTAATTGGGAGTTCTAATAATTGAAGTGGCTCAATGCGCTTTTGGCTACTCTGGGTAGTTTTTTTTTGTGGAGGATGCCTATGCATCGAAATCCTAGGTTTTTATCGTTTAATTATCTTGGATGAATTATTGTGTAAATCGTGTGGATAATCAAAGGATTATTGATGCTCTCGCTGTTACTAGTAGCTTATTAAAAATGTCACTTTTATATTAGATTCTACATATTATACATATTAGACTTTATAAAACATAATTAGAATTTAGATGAAGTATATGTTATATTATCTAGCTTTCATGCATTAATAGTTTATTATTTTATTATCAATATCTATAAACATGTTTTGAAATTTAATTAGTTTAGTTTTACTTTCATTTATTTAGTGATGTATTTATTTTAATACGTATGTAGTATGTTATTTTATAATGTAAATATTAAAAAAGTGTAATGTCGAAATATAAATACATATCGTTCATTATTTAAATTATTATGGTAACAAATATTTTATAGAAAACACCATTGAGACCACTCAGTTTTTACATAGGGTGGGGGCCCCTTAGAGTAACTTTCCCGGGCCAGTCAGTAGGGTCCCATCCGTCCCTGCCCCCATGAATACACCAATGCGCACTGCTTGGTATTTTAGGTAGGTATTTAAAGTGGCATTGCCCAGAAAAATCCAGTTATATACAGTATACCTACGATCAGTAAGTTTCCCAATGTATAAAAATAATTATAATATGTAGGTACTTAATGTAAAATGTAAACTCAAAAATGTAGAAGTAGGTATTTATGTTCTTTTATTCCTTTAGACGTAATTAAAAAATAAACAATTTAAGGTATAAAAATTTACAATATTAAATAGTAATTTAATATAGGTACTTCGTTGAGGTAATTCTAAAATTACTTAATAAATGTTGAAATAATAATAATTAAATAACCATTTATACATTTAAATTATTTTCTAGAGTAAAACGACGTACATTATATCAATTAAAATTAGTAATAATAAATTTGGAATGAAAATGCTTTTATTCTTTAGTTAACACACGTACACGTATAATTAGGAACGTATATACCTATTATCCAAAATGTCCTTTAAAATCCTCCAAAACTGCGAATACACGCTTACATAGCAGAATCGAAAGCGACGTTCCCAGGTGACGTCACACGTATCTGTGTGGGAGGTTCTGCCTGCGCAAGAGCATACCGTTATATGTGTATCGTAGTTCGGTGTGTGTGTACCCACTACCCAAGCCGCGTTGGTTTTTGTCATCTTTTTCCTCGATTTGCTCTAACATTTTGACAGGCACGTGACTTGGATTTTCCCTTTAAATACACAGAACTCGTGACTGTCAAATTTTTAGAGCAAATCGAGGAAAAAGATGACAAAAACGAACGCGGCGGCAGACTCCTGTGTTTAGGCGTATTCTTTTATTCACCGGTGGATTCAGTCATTGGTGAACCGATGTTTTTACAGTTGACATTTTTAGGGTCCTGTCGTCACCAACCGATGGACACCGGTTCTGAGAAAATAAGAACGAATTGCTGGAAGTTTGACGTTTGACTTTGACGTTTAACAAAAATTTATAATTTTTGCAAGAAGTTCTTGATAATATAAAATTATCTCTGTTGCGGCCGCCTTAGCGGCGAGAGTACTGTATTCCACCGACTCCGATTCTGATGATGATGACGAAACCATTATATTAGTAACTCCGAGATCCAGATCCAACTGATTTACAATTTTCTTCAAGATTTCCAAATGTTACATCATTTTTATAGAGCTTAAAATACTTTTCAGAAAATTCTTCAAGGAAAGAAAGATCTAGAATAAATAAAGACATATCTCACATAAAGTCCTTTTTTTAAGTTTTTATGTTTTAACTACCACACAACATTTAAGATTATTTTACACATATCATTTTAGTAGGTTTAGTGGAAAATTTACTCACTCTTTGAAGCATGAGGCAATTCGTATTCTGTTAAAAAAACCTTAAAACTAATACCCGAGTTGTGCGTTAACACAACTGCAACGGGACGGTCCATTATATCATTGTTAATATTTATATTTATCTGAACAATTTAACAATGATTCTATATAAAAATTTGAAATTCTAAATTCAAAACAAACAAATGTTAAATGTATAGGTTAGGCAAGTTGCTCCCCTCACAATACACCGAAACAACCCATATATATAATACGTATTATATATATGAAACAACCGACTTGGCGAGCCGGTGGACGCTGGTCGCTGATGCAACCATATGTGAATCCATCATGAATAAAAGAACACGATTGAGACACAACCGACAGCCCATCGAACAATAAAAGAACGCCAAATGGCTCAACCGGTGCAATCGGTGGACCAACCGTTGAAAAAAAGAATACGTCTTTTGCAACTGTCGAAATAAACGTTGTGATGGTTATTTTTATATATTTTTCATTTAATTTTCAAAGTGTCAAAGTCAAAAATCATTAAATTGTTTATAAACTCTAAACGCATTTTCAGTTCAGAAAATATAAAGAAAAAAATCATAAATTAACCCAAATCTTTATAGTACCTAATTCGTTGCAGACCCCCGTCATCGGCGATATAAATTTGTCGAAAAGTGGATTGTCGTAATCTCGTAATTGAATGATAAATAGTTATCTTACTCGAAATTTCAAGACCGACATCGATGCGATAAGCCATGGACGAAAAAGAAAAATGTGTAATGACAGGTTCCCAGTGCCAAGCGCGCGCTGGTTGCATCGACTCGCGCTTTACATCAACATCAATCGCGGCTGCTGGCTACACGATGGAGACTAAACCGCACTTAACCTCTGAGCCGATTTATCAAAAAATCCAGGAATATTACAATTCCAAGGGCAAAAATTTGGTTATTAAAGATTTGTTTGGAGCGGATGCAAAGAGATTCGATAAACTTAGGTAAGGCCTTTCAGTTGTTTCTTCAATGGATAGCGTATTTTATCAAGTCACCTCTAGTCGACCTTGTAGTCGATTTTGTGTTTCAGATTTCATTATTGGTTGTATATTGTATTATCTATTGTAATAGTTTTCAACTTTACAATTACATTATTTCAGGATGGATGGCACCCTTTTTTTCCTCGCATTATATTCTACTTAGTTGTCCCAGTTTGTTTGAGGACTACTGAGTATTAACTATCATTTTATCTGAACTACTTAAGTATCTGTTCTTTTATTAAGTACTACTTATTCCAATTAAACTTATTTTAGGTTTTTAAATTTATCATATTTATTTAATATTTATTTGTGGTAGTTTAGGTTAGTGGCATTTCTTAGGGGTAGAAACTCGCAAACTATTCTCGTAATTTACTAACATGATTTTATTTTATAAACATATTCTTAGTTTAGTTATACCATACCTCTTGTATAAAGTAATTTTTATTTTGAAATACTTAAATGCTTAGGTATGTATTGCTGTCGGTTACAAATAGAGCTGTGGGCCATTATTATTTCTCTAAATTTACTTTCAACTTGCATCATCCTAATTAGAATAAGAATAAGAATAATTTTATTAATGATAAGTACAAAATACCTTTACAATCGTCAATATTGTCAATAATTTTTTTTTACAATTGTTTATAGAAATTCTAAATAGTTAAAAGCTAAAAGCTATTAGTTGGGAAGGACACAACAAATTACAAATACATAGACCAAATCTAAAGATTTAAAATAAACTATTTCTATACACGAAGATATATCACAACATATTAGACAAAATCCTGATCACTAACATCACAATTTAGGAAATCGTTATAATTGTAAAAAGCTTGAGATATTAAATATTTTTTTATTACAGTTTTAAAGCGCTTTACCGGCAATTCCCTGACCCTCGCAGGTAGCCTGTTGAAAAAAACAGGTGCATAATGTAGCGTTGCATTCCAAGACCTCTTAAGTCTGAGAAACTCAATTTGAAGATTCATGTGTGATCTTGTATTGTGAGAATGTAAATTCTGAATAGTTGCATATCTGTTTAGGTTTTGACGTACACAGAGTAATGATTCGTAAATGTAGTGGGATGGAAGAGTAAGAATCCCAAATTTTTTGAAATATGGTCTTGCTTCATCACGATACCCAATCCCAGCCAGGACTCGGACTGCCCTCCTCGGTACTCCAAATACCCTAGATGCATGGGACGAATGTCCCCAAGCCAGAAGGCCATATATACATATTGAGTGCACAAGAGCATGATAAGCCATAAGGCAGATCGCTGACTCCACAGTATTCGCCAAGCCCCTCAGTACAAAGACTCCCGAGGCTGCCCTTTTTGAAACATTATTTACATGGAGTTCAAAAGTCAGTTTTGGGTCTAAAGTTATTCCCAAAAACTTGACCTGGTCTGGATTATCAAGGTATATTTGCCTCAGCGAGAAGACAATATTTTTCGTTTTCTCATGGTTAAGGTTGAGTTTATTTGCCACAAACCAATCACTGACACACTCTCTACACTCAGCCAACCTCTCAATCAGCGATTCACATTCCTTGTCAGTTACAAGAAAATTGGTGTCATCTGCATACAATGTAACACTACCCTGCTGCAGGAAGGATTCTATATCGTTGACATATGTGAGGAACAATAACGGCCCCAATATAGAGCCCTGTGGCACACCGTGCCTCACGACTCTTACGTCCGAGAGATGTCCCCCATAGCATGTCACCTGTCTCCTGTCAGTGAGATACCTCTGAATCAACTGACAGCTGTCGAGATTTAGTCCATAGAATTCAAGTTTTTTCAATAGGATGTCATGGGAGACACAATCGAAGGCCTTGGAGAGGTCGCAGAATGTAGCTCCTACAAACTCTCCCCCCTCAAAGCCCTCAACTATGCCTTCACATAGTTTATTAATGGCCATTACTGTTGATCTACCCTTTCTAAAACCGAATTGATTGCCGGACAGCAAGTCATTCGACTCCAAGTAATCACACAGCTGTTTACAGAGCAGAGCTTCAAATATTTTTGACAAAACAGGTATCAGCGATATCGGCCTATAATTGTTAGGAGAGTTAGGGTCTCCACTTTTAAATACTGGGACCGTTTTACTTATTTTAAATAGGTGAGGGTATGTGGCCTCCTCAATGCATTTATTATACAGATTTTTCAAAGGACTAATTAGAACATTTTTTAGCGATTTTATTAACACCATATTCAGATCATAGAAATCTTTACTGTGCTTCTTCTTTAATCCGTCAATTGCAGCTCTAACCTCATTAAAAGTTACATTACGAAAATGAAAGGTAAGCAAATCATTCCTTTTCACCCCTTCCAAATATCTCTCAAAAGAGACAGCAGATTGCGGTAATGCTGATATCAGTTCACCAGCAACACCAACAAAAAAATTATTTAACATGTTAGGATCAATATCCGCGCCCATCCTGTCTCTGACCACTCGTCGATTATTATTTATGACATCCCATGCTGCTTTAGCAGGATTGTCCGACTTTTTGATATGATTACTGTTTGCTATTCGCTTAGCCTCGGAGATGGCATGTCTATAATTACGCCTACATACCTTGGTCTCTTCATGCAGAAGAGGGCAGTCAGACTCTCGAGCAAGGCAGCCAAGGGCCCGAAGCTCCTCCCTCATAACCCTGAGTTTGTCATTGAACCATACAACTTTATGTGTGTTTTGATTTGTTGATACTCTGAGGGACTGTGGAAACGCCATGTCACGCATACTGATAAACTTGTCCATAAATCTGTTACACCACTCCTCAGCCCCAATATCAGGGCCAAGAAATTGCCAGTCTTCACTCTCAAGCATGTTGTACAAATTGAATATACCCTTACTTGTCACTGGCCGGCACAAAAAATTGGTACATTCTACCGCAGTGTTGCATATATGACCAATATCAAAACTCAATTCTATAGCTGAGTGATCAGACAAAACAGGATTGAAAACATTCAAACTGTAGTCGGGAAACTCAGAAAAGTTTACAAACACATTGTCGAGACAGTGATTTAGTCTTGTGTTCACAAAGACCTGTTGAGAAAAGTTGTAAGAGTTCATAACATCTATAAAACTATGCTTATCGCCATACTCTCTATCAAACTGTATGTTAAAATCTCCATTAATAACAGTGTACCTATTTAAATTAAAAATAGAGGCCAAAACTAGGCCCATCACCATTAATGGGGTAATGGTGTTGAAGTGATATATATCTTGTTTTGTTTAGATAAACATGGTTTGTTTACTTCTCCTATTTTCAGTTCAAATGTGTCATGTAACAGTATTCTTTTTAAAATGTACTGCCAGGTTAATTTAGGTACACACTGAAAGACCTACATTCATTACCTATGACAGTGGAGTTGTGTGGTATATTTAGATATACCTAGATAACTATAGATATATTTGTTTTGTTTGCGTCTGCGAGTCTATGGTATTATTTTATAATCTTGATTATCCCATTTTCTTCTGATTTGTAACATGTAAAAGCACATTATCAATTTTATTAGTAATAAAAGCATTTGAATTTCTCAAACTTGAATAATGTAAAATTATCTCTCATATTTTTTGATTCGATTAAAATTACTGAACTGAGATATTTGCGTGCCGTGCTGAGTAAGAATTCAAATTCAAAATATTTGCTCGAGTACTCAAATACATAGTATTCTTATTTATGTCATAAAAAAAATGCTCAAGACCTACCGTCTAAAAAGGCTGCACCGAAGACTTACTAAAATATCGAAACATGCACATATTTTCTCACTTTCCTTATTACTGTAGTACGCCCTTGATAGTTTTGCAAAATTTCATATCAGAGGGACGTCTCACATGCCTGGGAAACAATCCTTCATGGCCTTCAGAATAACGGAGAAGAAACTATTGAAAGCAATATCTACATTGTAAGATTGGGAGGGTACAAAATTCTTTGCTCTGAAAGTTGCCATGAAGCTAAAATAAATGACCCGCTTACAGAACTGCATGATAAGGGGAGACATATTGAGAGATTAAGACGAAATAATATGGTATTTGAGGTAGAAGTTTCAGAAGCTGAACAAAAGTTTGCATCATCACTTAATAATCTAAACAATCAAATAGACAAACTGAATAATGAAATTACTTTTTTGAAAACCAAGGAAGATGAGTTTTTGACACTAGTGAAAACTCTAGAGAAGGATAAACTTGAACTTAACTGCAAGTTAAATGAACTTTACTCTTTAAATGAGGATCTGACTATCAACATCGACACCATTGAAAAGGAAAACCTGGCATATAAACAGAACATTAGCTCACTGCAAAATGATGTTACAGATTTAACTGTTATGAGTAAAAATATGGTTAGTTCATTAAGAGTGTTAGAAGCAGAAAAAGAGAACCACCTTTTAGAGATTAAACTCCTGAAAGAAAAAGAAAAACACAGCCTAAAACATTTCAATGCATCTGAAGCTGACTCTATGGCGATGTGTGCGGGATTGGGGAAGTGTAGTGATACTCGTCCAAAGCTCTTGTTTGTTGGTGGAAAATGTAGTAGTGTCTTTTTAAATCATTTTCGAAACAGGTTTGGGAGGAAGTTCAATCACCAATGTTTTCTGAAGCCAGGGTGTCCAACGCATGAATTGGCCAAAACCGCGTCGACTTTGGCCGCGGACTTTACTAAGGATGATTTAGTTGTTTTGTGGTTGAATGGAGCCTATTCATCAACACTTATTCTAAAAAATTTTATGTTACTTTGTGTTAATACCAATGTTCTTGTTATGACAAGTCCTCATTTTGGTTCAAATCATGGTGTTATGTATAATAGCAACTTGTCTCTTTATAAGGCTTTTCAATCTAATAACTTGGATCTAAGTAAAATACTTGAATGTAATTATGCACCTTGCTTGGGATCTGACTTGGTGGATTTATTGCATGATCATATTAATAAATACTACAATGGTACACTACAGAGCTTGGTAGATGTCCAGGAAGTTCCTTCACCTTTAAATTTGTCAGGTTCCTGTGATGTTGCTGACGATGTTTATAATGAAAGACCTTTTTTATAGATTTGACTACAGAGGTGGAAGCTTGTTTAAATTCTGATCTTATTATTGACATACCAAAGAGTTGTGCAATTTCATTAAATATTCCGTCTGTAAGGAATACAACAAGCAAGCCTCAGCCTCTGCCTGCTAGAGTTAGTTCCGATAATTTTGTGAGTGTTATGTTGCTGAATATTCAGTCAGCACGAAATAAACTGAACGAACTTGATGTACTTTTGAATAACACTAACTTGCCTAATATATTGCTACTCACCGAACATTGGTATAAAGTGGATGAACCATTAGTTGTTCAAGGGTATATTCTTGTGTCTAAGTACTGTAGATCCATTGGCCAGCATGGTGGCACTGCTGCCTTAATCAATCAAAATGATAATATGTTGGCCTTTGAATCTTGCGACAGGTTCGACACGCTTCTTCAAGAAAGAGAGTTTGAGTTTTCAGCGATGTTTTCGGGAAAACTTGGTTTCTATGTGTTTTGTATTTATCGTTCACCAACAGCGAATGTTTTTAATTTTCTAAATAAACTAGAACTGCTGCTGTCCAGAATTCCTCCAGGGTGTCATGTAGTGTTAGCTGGCGATTTTAATATCAATTATAATGATTCTGATTCTGATGTGACTGCCATGGTCGTGAACCTCTTGACTTCTTTCAATCTCTCCATGCATGTTGACTCATTTACGCGTATTACTGAGCATTCGGCGACCACCATTGATTATGTTTGTTCCAATCTACATAATAATGTAATGTGTGATTCAATTGATGCAGCCATTTCAGACCACAATGCCATCATTGCACGTTTCCCTGTTTAGATGATAAATGATCGAAGCGAGGATTCCGGACCACCCTTGAAGTGTTTTTTTTTGTTGTCTGATAGCAGATTTCTGTATTTTTATATTTTTTATATTATTGTGTATTTGTTTTGTGTATTGATTCGTTTTTATACTGAATGTAATGTACCAATTGGAGATTCTCTGTAGTGTACCTTGAATAAATAAATAAATAAATAAATTCACGGACCAGAAAAAAGAAATATACAACTCGTAAACGTATATTCAGCAGTGGCAATTATGCAAAATTTCGCCATGAGTGCAACAGTCTAAATTGGGACCTAATTGTGGGAGAAATGGAGCCTTTATCAGCGTATCATTCTATTCTATGCACCTTGGTAAACAGATGCTTCCCTGTTGGGAACATAAAAATAAAATCACATTCCAAATCATGGATAACCAAGGGTATACATATCTCAGCTGGAAATCTTCGATGCCTTAATGCCTTGCGGAAGCACTTTTCTGGTAATGTCTTTATCTACGACTACTTTATTCGTTATCGTACAACATACAGGAAATTACTGTCAATGGCTAAAAGGGTGTTTTATTCTTCAAGGATGCAAAAATCAAAAAATAAATCTCGAACATCCTGGAAAATTGTAAGGGAGCTATCAGGTCGTACTAACCTGAGCTCCCAAGAAATCGCGCTAGATCCTAATGATTTGAATAACTTCTACTGCTCAATAGCTGATAATATTACAAAGAACATAATAACCGTTAATGATCCTCTAGACTACCTATCAAATGTGAATATTTCAAACCAATTCTCCTTCCTTCCAACTAATTCAATGGAACTGAGAGAGACCTTCTGCCAAATGAGAAATTTGAATGCTGCCGTATATGATGGACTTTCCTTAAAAATTCTAAAAGAACTCCCGGAATATCCTCTAACCACTTTGGCTGATGCAGTCAACTCTTCCTTCAGAAGAGGAGTTTTTCCATCTTCCCTGAAGTTTGCTAAGATCATTCCCATTCATAAAGGAAGAGTTACCACTGACCCATCAAACTACCGACCAATCTCACTGCTCTCCACCCTGTCAAAAGTAGTTGAGAGCCTGGCAAATAAACGCATCATAGAATTCTTAAATAATAACAATATTCTAAACAAAAATCAGTATGGTTTTCAACAGCAGAAGAGCACAGCCGATGCTGTCTTTCACTTTATGGAGAACCTTCTTACTTCTCTAAATCAGCGTAAGTCCGCCGCAGCGGTGTTCTGTGATTTGTCGAAAGCATTCGACTGCGTTAATCACAGAATACTGCTGTTGAAGTTGAGCAGGTATGGCTTTACGGGTATTGGGCTTGATTGGATCAAGTCCTACCTCTCTGATAGAGTTCAATGCGTTTCTACAAATCAGAAAACATCGGAAACACGAAGCATTTTGAGTGGTGTTCCTCAAGGCTCTGTTCTGGGCCCATCACTTTTCCTTATCTACATTAATGATCTTCTAAACCTTGATCTGTTGGGAGTGATTGGGGCATTTGCAGATGATTGTACGGCACTATGGTCACACAATGACCTTGCAACTCTTCAAAGTATGATTGAGATGGACATAAAGAAGATTAAATCTTGGTGTGATGCGAACCAACTATCTCTCAACCTATCAAAAACACATATCGTTAAATTCAGAGACTCCACCATGGAAAACATCTCCATTGACAGTCATCCCCTCAATATTATTGAGGCATCTAAATTTCTGGGTTTAAACATAGATTATAGGTTGAAATTTGACTCACACTTAAAAGCTTTGAACAAATAACTGGCCTCAGGTTGTTACAGTATTAGGGTCATTGCCAGAGAACTTGTTATGACCGTTGTAAGAACCACCTACTTTGCATTGATTGAGTCGCACTTGAGGTATTGCATCCCATTCTGGGGTTTCTGCTCCCAAGGTCTTTTCCGGTCTGCTTTCGTGCTGCAAAAAAGGGCTCTTCGACATATGTGCCAGGTGCATCCTCGGACTCATTGCAGACCACTTTTCCTTGAGAGTGGAATTCTTACCTTGCCGAGCCTTTTTATATTGGAAACAATGTGTCTTATTCACAAGCATGTCTCACGCTTCCCTAACACCAGAACCTACCAAACAAGACAGGAACATGATCTTCCTTTACCTATCCCCCAATCAACATACATCAAAAATTCAATAATTTACACAGGTGTGAAGATGTACAATCATTTACCCATGGAAGTTCGTAGTATTGCTGTTTTGAGGTCATTTCGTCTTAGTTGTAAGAACCTCTTTCTTGATAGAGCTTTTTATTCGACTCATGAATTTTTTTTATACAATTTTTAACATAGATGTTGTATAGTGTCACGTCATACCGTAAATTTATCATTTTACCCTTTTGTTCATGTATTGTTTAATTGACCTATTTTACCTATTATTAATTTTTTATTGATTTGTATAGACTACTTTTTACCCGTTATTTTTGGGCCTTTAGCTCAAACACTTGTGTTGAAATTTTGTGGGCTAAGGGCGTCAATTTGTTGATTTGGCTCAATATGTTAGTATAAGAAATAACTATAGGCTTTGTTAATAAGGGTTCCATATGAAATGTAATTCTTGAACAATAAAGTATGTGTTCTATCTATCTATCTATCTATCATCGCCATCTTGCCTGCCGCTCTATGTGCTCAAGCATTCTATTCATCCCCCCCCCCATTTTGTAATTGAACGGTGGTCATTACATATCCAACCTGAATCCACCCTCACTCATAACAACCAAAATGTCCACAGTAAGATGGTCTGACAAGAAAGGGTGATGTAGTTCAGACTCGAGTTCAGATTTCTTCCAAAATTAATAAAAATGTTATCAATACATTTAATACTATTTGTTTTTCAAATATAAGTTGATGCATATCGAATTCACTAAGCAGATCAATAAAATCTTTTTTCCTTTGGTTACTTGTGTTAAATAAAATATTAAAATCCTCGTTCAGAAATAAAAAGTTATAACTACTTGCAAGTACTGTAAATGTATAAAGTAGTTGCAAATATTTATATTCTAGTTACTGAATTTTCAAAAAGGAGATATTCCAATTAATTAATTTTTTAATATACTTAGCCTCAAGTTAACAACCCCAGAAGATGGCGAAATCCTTATTGACTACTCGAAGAACCGTATTGATGATGAGGGTCTTAACCTTCTATTTCAACTGGCCAAACAAAGAAATATTGTGGATGCTAGGGACGCCATGTTTACTGGACAGAAAATAAACTTCACAGAAGACAGGGCAGTTTTGCACATTGCTTTGCGCAATAGGTCTAACCGACCCATACTTGTTGATGGAAAAGATGTTACTCCAGATGTTAACAGTGTTCTTGAGCACATGAAGCAATTTACTAACTCTATTTTGAGTGGACAGTGGAGAGGGTATGTTTTGTACATTGTCAATGGTACATCTTAGGAAAATTAAGATTAGGGTATATAATAAAGCGAATATACTATTTTAAATTAATAACAAATTTATAGCTAATATTGTTTTTGACACTAGTTTATTGATTATGGTGATTATCACCTAAATTTTAATATTTTATTAGAAATGCATATGGATTTTACTCTTATTATAGAATAAGTTAGTTATCAAATTTTTATAGGTACTCTGGCAAGCAAATCACAGATGTTGTGAACATTGGTATCGGAGGTTCAGATCTTGGACCTCTTATGGTTACTGAGGCCCTGAAACCATATAATAAGGGCTTAAGAGTTCATTTTGTTTCAAACATCGATGGAACTCACTTGGCTGAAACATTGAGAAAAGTTGATGCTGAATCAGTCTTATTCATTATTGCTTCAAAAACTTTCACTACTCAGGAAACTATTACCAACGCTACATCAGCTAAAGAATGGTTTCTTGGTTATGCCAAAGATGTAAGAAATATATTATTAAGTGTTATATAAGGAAGTAATTATTAATTTTACTTAAATTACAGATTTAACAGCTACAATGTCGGAATAAACTTATAGAATGAGTCTATATATTTATAGTCCGTCTAGAAAGTATCCAGAATTTTATATTTTTCTTAATTTCAATATATTTCTTTTTCGTAACATTCCAAGACAATGCATCAAGTATGTTCTCCGGATAGTAAGCTGCGGTCAAAATAGCATGGCAACACTATCTGTCAAACATTTGTTGATTGTAAGCAGACTTATGATTTGTGAAATAATGTCGAGAGTAGAACAAAGAAGTGAGGTAGGTTTTTTGTATAGAAAAGGTGTTGGAACGTTATAAAATTAGTGTAATTGAGACTCGGAAAAAGCTCAGTATATGAGACAATAAAGATGATAAAAAAACGGCACAGATATGAGGCATAGACCAGTTTCGGGAAGACCGCGTAGGATTTGCGGAAATATTTAAAACTGTACAGGCTTTGGGACTACAAAATCCGCTCCTAAGGTTTCGAAAATTTAGCATGGCTACATAATATGACGGAAACAAAAAAAATCGATATTGATTTTTTGAACGTTTTCAAGAAGATAATTTCAGCAATGTTCTTATATCTGACGAAAGTTGTTTCCAGCATGGTGTAACTCACCTAAAAATCTGATTAAATGAACATGTTACAGTCCAAATTCCTAAATTTCCCAGTGAAATATGGTTTACGGAGTAATATCACAGTGAGGCGCTATATACATCTCTGTATAGTTGATGGTACCGTTAACAGTGCAAAGTATTGTTCATTATAGAAGGTTTTTGTGTTTCCAGAGGGGTGGCATATTCAGCAGTATAATGCACGATGCTATACTTCTGTCTATATTTAAGCTTGAATGCAAGACCACCAATTGGCAACAAATTCATAGCAGCAGCTTCACCCGATCTGAGTCTCATTGAAAACACATTATGGGGACTAAAAAACATTGAAATGGGACGAATGCCACAAAATAACACAGATTTAATTCGGTCAGTTTTACACCTGGACCATCATCACCGAACATTATGACGGTCACCTAGTTTCGAGTTTATCTGGACGTATAGTAAAGCGTTTAGGGATAAATGGGGGTTTTATATGTAAATAAGATGAATTATTTGTTGTAATTTTATAATTCAAGTAATAAAAATTTAAACCGAAAATAGTTATTTTTGTTACAAGTACCTAAAATAGAGTTTTTCAGGACGAATCATTGCTGTTTACGGACGAGGCGTTAGCCGAGTCCGGAATAGCAGATGAGTCCTAAAAAACTTCATTTAGGTACATGTAACAAACACTATTTTTTGTCATACGCACTCAAAATTTTGTTATACGCTTTTTACAATTCTTCCAAACGCTTAAATTTGCAAATTTACCATAATTTTTGAAATCGTAATGTTCGGAAAAGTAAGCTTAGAAATTGATATCGTAGCAACTATTTGACAGTTTTGTCATGTCATTCGAAATTTGACATTTAGACATATTCAGGAATTTTGGAATAGTCCGTAAAGGTTGCCATGACGACTTTTAGGGACTAGGCCTAAAAAGAAGCATTTTACGGACTCAAATGAGTCCGTAAAATTGCTGTTTTTGGGAGCGTATGACAAAAATTATATGTGTATTTTCTTTTTTCCGGATACTTTCTAGACAGACTATACAGGGTGAAACAAATTCGCTTCTCACTATTGGGATCTCGTAAACGGTAAGAGATAGAGCAAAGTTTAAATTGGGGCAAAGTTGCGCAATTTAAGGGTGATTAATATGCCGTTGAGAAATTTAAAAAATTCCGACTACTTCCGGAGATATCCGTAATAAACCGAAAATCAGCTATTTCATTTTTATTTTTTCCTGACTTTATTTCGAGAGATAATATAAAATAAATTTAACATTATTATTGCCACTTTTTCTCCTTTATAAGATGGCGGTATCAAATTTTAAATCTGACGTTTCGTGTCCGGGCCCCCATCATCAACTTCATTTTTTTAAATACGGACCTGGATTTTTTATTTCATTTTTTAGAAGCCCTTGATCTCCCAAAACCAACGATGTATCACACTTGTCTAATAGCGGTAACAAATATTCTCATAAGTGAAATCATGTAAAAAAAGATCGCCCCATCTCTGTCTAACGCATTATCTCTTATGGAAAAAATCTAGATTTGTTGATTTATTGATAAGTATAATACATCGTTGGTTTAAGGAGGCCAAAGGCTTCTAAAAGGTTAAATAAAAAATCCAGGTTCGTATTTAAAAAAATGAAGTTGATGATGGGGGCCCGGACACGAAACGTCATATTTAAAATTTGATACTGCCATCTTATAAAGGAGAAAAAGTGGCAATGATAATGTTAAATTCATTTTATATTATATCTTGAAATAAAGTCAGGAAAAAATAAAAATGAAATAGCTGATTTTCGGTTTATTACGGATATATCCGGAAATAGTTGGAATTTTCTCAATTTTTCAACGGCATATCAATGACCTTTAAATTACGCAACTTTGCCCCAATTTAAACTTTGCTGTATCTCTTACCGTTTACAAGATCTCAATAGTGAGAAGCGAATTTGTTTCACCCTGTATATGTAGATAATTATTGTCATAAACACTATTTATTTTATTATAATTTTTTTTTAATCATTTATAGCCCTCAGCTGTTGCCAAACATTTTGTTGCTCTCAGTACTAATGG
>MU193709.1:0-16305 GCA_016904865.1 Pissodes strobi | reverse complement strand
CATTATACAGAAAGATAAGTATTGAGGTAACCCGCCTAATTAAAATCTTAGACCTGATACATTCAATTTTGAGACACCCTATATATGGATGTAAAGAAAGAAAAAGAGAAAAACAAGTCATACATTGAAGTCGGGTTTTTCGAGGATTTTTGGAGAGATCCGAAAGCGTATCGCTCGAGAACGGGGATAGATAGTCAAAAGCCGGCGCAGTGTACGGTTTATGTTGGTGAATTGTTTTGCTTCTGTGTATTAACATGCCCTTAAAGGTCAATAAAATGAAATTTATAATATTGTTATTAACATAATTTGCACAAGTATTTCTTTCATGGATCGCTCATATTTGATGGCATAACATGTGTACATATTTAATGAAATCGTTTTATGCTGTGAACAACACTGCTTTAAATTAAAACAGAAAATGTATTATTTGCTGTCTTTTCGTGCTAGGATTTTAATTTTAGTATGACTGAGAGTGTACGCCAGGGCCTTGATGAATCTATAATAACCATTTCCTACCCTGACGTGAGAATATCCTAGTTATAAATGTAATGATCATTCTAGAGATATGGGCCCAAATTGCAACTAAATGGCTGGGTAGCCTCCGTATTCCAGGAACTCAGTACCAGCCAACGGCGTCTGGCTAACTACAACAACCCCTTCAGTTTTAAATGTATTGTTACAAGTGTGGAACTACGATATGGCACGGAAGACAGTAATTTGATTTTTCTACAGGCGCGTGCAAAATAACTGATTACTAAATTCAAATGAAATCGCAAAATCGACGAATGCCGTGGATCCTTATTTTCGATCTAAACTGACAGTCATTTGCAAATTTCAGAATTAATATAGAGAAAAATGTGCACTTTATTTTAAAAATGCGGCTGTAGAAAAAGTTCTGTGTTTTTCGAGCGCAAACTAAGATTGCCGTTTTCGAAAGATTACTGCGCTCCGCTACGCGTCTTTCTCAAGCGGCAAACCGTTACTTTGCGCTTTAAATACACAAATAACTATTTTGTTATGTTTAAATGTTATACAGCATAATTCTGTTTAGGAATTTAGATCGAGGGTTTCTCTGCCGTACTCTTTCCCCTCGTGAATTCCAGGCTGAGTCCGGCACGTTTTCTCTAATAAATTAGGTGTATTAGGAATCTGTGTTTTAATTTACATGGTGCATCTTTCCCTCAAATTTCCCAAATTTTTTTTACTGTTGGACGCATTTCGAGTAAGTAAAATTGTGCAAGATATAATAATAACACAACGTAGGTATTGGTTATATTTTTAATCTATTTTGACGATCATTAGCAAAACAAAGAACTTTACTTATCTCATTCAAATATGTTGAACAGACCCGGTTATGTTATAATACAGTATATCATATGTGGCGACCTTAATTAACAACGGACAACAAATACAAAACGCTTAAAGACTTGTTGGAATCCTTTGAAATAAAAGATTACTGGCAGACACAAACTAGGACCTACACCACGCAAATTAGCACTTCAATAACGTCCATTGATTATATGCCAACGAACTATAAACCTGAATTAGTCTTCTACTTGTTAACCAGACCTACATCAGTATCATCTGAAAACTTAAATGACCTTAAAATTGGCCTTCAACAGGAATCAATGAATCAGACGTTGACACCACCTTTGTCAGATTCCTGGAAATAATCACCTGGCACTATAACGTAAACTGCTTTAAGAAAATGAGAAAACCGCCAATAGTTACCTGAGAACTTGAGGAGACAAAAGGACGAATTGGTGCAGCTTCATACTCTCTTAAACAAATAAACTGGTAATGACTGGATAGACTTACAAGATCACAAACATCGAGGGAGCATGAACAAACAAAAATTACACACAATGAGGAAAGAATACATAGCATATCTGGATCATTGACGAACAGCTTGGAAGAAAAAAGCAACTGTGGTGCGCAAAGCTGCAAGTTAACCAACAAACTTTGACTATTGGAGAAGTAGTAGCAAATGCAAGTACACCTGAAGAGAAAACCAAATCTCATTTTGGACTAATACAATCCTCAGCTTCAACTACTGCACCCGAAATTCCTAACTTTTAATCTTAGTAAAATTCACAACAGATCTGCATTCACAAAGACGCTGAAGACTGTAGCAAAAATTCCTGACCAATTATATACAGTTAATATTACCGCATTAAACTGGGGAAAGTTCCCATCGACGCTGAAACCAGTGGTAGTCATACCGATCATCAAAAAAGACCAGAGCATATATATATATATATATGGGTTCATCTACGTTTTATAAATATTTATATATATGGGTTCATCTACATTTTATAGATATTTGAGAAATAACATTCTACACCACCTTTAACTTTCTGGATGAATATAAGGCAATTGGTTATAATTAGCACGAATCCAGAAATCCACTTTCTGCATTCGTACATGAAGAATTTGAAAACAAGAAAATTGTAATCCAGGGTATTAAACCCGATGAGCCTACAATTTATCCAACACAAATTGTGCAACATTGGAATTAGAGTAAATGCTCTTTCTCTACTGATGTCTGTTCGGACAGAGAGAAGGAATCAGCGCTCACAATCAACGTCAAAAGTATACGGACTAAATATTGGTAGAGCTCGGGACTCACTTCTTGCCCCACTGACCTTAAACTTCCCAGAATGACCATAGAATTGACAGAAAATGTCAGGGTATTAAAAGGGGAATGAAACACTGCTCCTGATGGGGGTAATATTGAACCTCGTTTCCATGTAAATGTTTGCAGCGAGAAAGAGGCAGCACTAAGAGCCTCCAGGGTAATACAGAGGCCTAAATCCCAATACGAATACTGGACCTACATAAAGCTGCCTGCCTGGGGATTATAGGAGGAATGAAAACTTGTCCAACTGCTGTACGGGGAGTAATGCTGAACCGCCTTCTCCCTAGCCCAAACTGGGAGTTGCATAGTAAACGGTAACAAAAGGTTAAAAGTAGAGTTTAAAGACCCGGCTGTAGAATCTTAAGATATGTGATCAACGTCCATCCCAGCAAATTGGTATGTGTAAGAATACCTCAATTACCTGATCTTGTAGTCTAAAGAATCTAAAACCGATACGGTATTAGTTGAAAAATACAGGGAGTGAGGGGCCAAATAAAAGTCCAAGTTTTGCTTTGGGCCAACACTCTTCCATATTTCAGTCATAAACAAAAGCCATTCTTCAGAGTGTGGCGGAAAACACTAAGGGTACTATATAAATAGAAGGATCCATATCTTTCTAACAGTCAAGGTAGACTGATATGGCAATAATTTGAAGAATTCAAATGTCGTGCCAAACGAAACGCTGTACGGCTGTTCTGGATGGCAGACCACTTTTGCTGTATACTATGCAACCATTAAAGTACTGGCGAGATAGATCAGGTCTAGCTAAAAAACAAACAAGGAACTCATACAGATGGACAGAAACCAATTAAATTTTCTCACAGGTCAAAGAACATCTGCATAGAATACAGACTACAGCAAAAAAGTTGAAGATATGCTATGCCAGTACCAAGCTTTAGATCGCAAGACACAATCATCTTAATACCTAAAATGAAATGAAACGAATTTACGAAACACCCATTAAGGGGACGGTATCAATGATTTTCAAAGCTGAGTTTCATGCTAGAGAATTCTAATCTGACGAATGTGCCAAAAAAGTACTTTGGACTGATCCTACTTTCAATTTTCCTACAACTCTCAACAATTTCTATCAAGCTACTGGCTGAAGGCCACAAACTTAGTCTGAAATAAAGGAACCGAAGACAACAAGCAAGCATCTGGTTGGAGCACATGACCTACACATGGTAAACGCCCTCCAATTCTAAAAACCGGAACCATGACCAGTGAGTAGGAAAGTGATACACTATAACCCACTGGAAGAAACTTCCAGAATATAGACAAGCAAACATGGGAGAGCATTTTGGATAATGTCAACGCAAGGCTAAGGATTATGGGGACAATTAGATACAAGGATATGTGTTCGACAATTGGGTATATTTCTTTACATGTCTCTCATCTTCTCCTTTATTTTGATTTCTGATAGAAGTTATGTATAATATATAATATAAACTTCTACAAATTGAAGCCATGATATTTTACTTTCAGTATTAGTATTGTGGCTGTCATGATATGCAACTAGTTTAACTCGTTCCTCTTTATCATTGTAAATTATGCAGTTCATTTTGTTTCTACAGAGCTTTGTAACTTTGATTTTTTAATACTTTTTATTTTACAGATGGTTACATTGAGAACTGTCTATATTTATAGACTATAAGCCACACAATTAATTGATTGAATTAAGCACAAAAATCCCATTAGCTCCCTTTTTATAATTTGCAATCATCCCTTAAAAAAAAATGTTTGTACTTACTATAACTTCCTTTAAGTCTTTTGTTTGTAGGTGATGTAGTGGTTCCAAAAAGTTCTGCTTGATATTATCGTCCAATGAATACTTGACATCAGCCATTTGCTTCAGCGCCTCCCCCATTTCAACCAGAGCATTACCGAACATACTGTCATCCCCTAATTTTCTACCATACAACAACATGCAGTCTCCAAGAACACCCTCTGGCTGGGGATATGTATTGGATTTGGCTTGACCACTTAATTTACTGATTCCTTTGACAGCAGCCATCTTCGCTCGAGCTGTTGGGTTAGGCTGGAGGAATTCTTTGGTTTTAACCTGAAGTTCTTCTACTAATTCAACTGTCACGTCGGTTTTCTGAAATAAAAAAGAATTATATGCGTTATCTATATCTTGCTTGATTAAATTTGTATGAAACTATGCGATAAATCATTGAGTGTTTTAGAATTTTGCTTTGATATTAAGACGAGGCACCCTTTGCGTTCGTTGTAATATTCCATTTATTATTTTTTTCTTCACTCAAATGAACACAGATCGAGCACAAAATAATTGGGTTAATAATGTTTCCAATCCAAATGACAATCGAAAAGTTTATTCGTTATTACATGAAGCCTTGAAGTTCGTATTAAATAACGTATAAAACAAACGGGCGTATATGATGTTTATATTTAGAAGACAATGTAAACACGTGCCTTCTGTATTCAGCATTATTTACTTACGATTTCATGTCTAATTCATGTAAATGAAAATGTCTAAAATTACACTGCTTTCAATTCAGTGTATTCATTATTTTGAATGGCTGACTGCGTGTTGTTTAGCTTGAGTTTATTAAAATGTCTATTTTATTGCTGCTGTTTAATGCTTTCGTAGAGCAGATATAACTAGCTACGTAAAAAATGTCAGAATAAGATTTCGGAAGCATCAGAGTTGATTTCTGTATCCTTCTCTCCATGGTGGCGGTCTTAGATATCCTTTGGATACGTCCTGTTCAATAATATAGGAAACATAACATCTTTTTGCATCTTCAATAGTGATTATTTTTTAAAGCATATATCTTACGAGTAATATCTTCATTGCTTGTTTTGTCCGTGAAAAAGAGCGAAACGCTAAATCATCAATATCGGATTGCAAATACTTTTTGTACTCCGGGGAAATAAGGTAAAAAAGGAGGCCATCTGCGGAATGAGACCGAACAAGCTGAATTTTTGCTAAGACCTTCGTTTTGATGTTCCAATGAAGCACAAAAAAATCTCATATGCCTACCCTTGTGCGTCTTGAGATATCGAAGGACAAAGGTCATGAAAATCGGTTTTTCGCGAAAATCTCGCTTTCAGTGCATCTGACGTCGTAAGAACCCATAACAAAACTTACGTAGAATAGTATTCTCTACAAAATTGTTCATATATATTTTTTCGCATGACCAACCGTTTTCGAGATATAGCATGATAAAGCGGGACCGCGCATTCGTAATAGGTAATACAGTATTATACGATCATCTGCAAAAATATTTTGAGTATGAATTAAGTCCATATCCAACATCACTATTTGACAATGGAGGCATGCGAAAAACCGCAAAATCAAAATTGTATAATATGATGGAGCCTGTCAATATTGAACTCAATGAAGATAATGTAACCTACGTCAGCGATGGTGGATATTTGCTACATCGTGTCGTATGGAACAAAAACGATACTTTCTCCTACACTCTGGATAGATATGTTACATATTTGCAAAGGCATTTTGGTTCTAATATAATTGTTATATTTGACGGATACCCAGATAACTATAGAAATATAAAAGCAATGGAGCAATTAAGACGAAGCACTGCACTGTCTACATCTTATGAAGTTCGCTTTGATGCAACAATGATTGTGCCAGTCACCCAAGAAAAGTTCTTATCAAACCGATTCAACAAAAAGAATTTTATTTAAATGCTTATTGAACAACTACAAGCTGCCAACATCGCTACAAAACAAGCCGAGGATGATGCAGATGTTATAATCATCGAAACAACCATGGAAGTATCGGAAAACGAAAGAACCGCCGTCATCATTAGAGAAGACATTGATTTGCTTGTTCTCTTAATAGGACGAACCCAGTCACATCACCGACAAATTTTCTTAGAGAAAATTGGTATGGGACTACATCAACACGAATTTATTCGTCTAAAAATCTCGGCAAATATCGTCTTTACAAAGAACATATTTTGTTTTTGCATGCCCTCACTGGATGCGACACTACATAGGCACTATTCAAAAAAGGAAAACTTCAGGTTATGACAATGTTTGAGAAACATCCCGATTTGACTCACTCGGCTCCAATATTTCAAGCAGAAAATTGCCCGCCAGATACAGTGTTTCAGAACGGAAAGCGTTTTCTGTTAGCTATGTATGATGCTCCAAAAGATGAAGTGAAAAATTTAGATACACCCAATTCATTAAGCCTACACTTAATAGACCTGTTGTCATCCCTTCGACCTACCAGTGAAGCAGCTCGACGGCATATTTATCGGGTCTACTACCAAGTACAGATTTGGCTAGGGAAAAATCTACAACCCGGAGAATGGGGTTGGGATTTAAAAAACGACATATTACAGCCGTAAACAACACTACTGCCACCTGCTCCAGACGAACTATTAAATACAATATTCTGTAATTGTAAAAAGGGGTAGTGGTGCGCACTGCGGGTGTAGAAAAGTCGGGCTGCCATGCTCCCAAGTTTGTGGTCAGTGTCACGGACAGGCCTGCCTGAACCCGTCAACAGAGTTGCAAAACATCGAAGACTTTAATGACCTTGAGCCTGAAGAGGTTTTGCCAACAGGCATAGAGCCAACAGATATAGAGGAAGCATCTGACGAAGATAATGTGTTGATAGAGGTGCTAGTGGAAACCCACGAAGACGAGGAGGGAGGTAAGGAAACATAAGGCGCGTAGCCCCAGGTGCAAAAAATGATAGATTAATGTTAAAAAACTTATCCTAAGATCGAAAACATGGATTAGGCCTACTGGGGATAACATGTCAGAAAAAAAACGCGCATTGCATTCTACTTCAAAAGTGGTGTAGAAAAGAATGTATTTTTTATTATTAATTATTTATTATATATTTTTTTATAAATAAACAAATTTTGAACGGCTTGAATAATGGGAATTTAATTTTTCATTCTAACAGATTAATGAAAGTGCCTTTATATTTATAGCTCTGCAGTATAATACAGTATTACCTATTACGAATGCGCGCTCCCGCTTTATCATGCTATATCTCGGAAACGGTTCTTCGTACGAAAAAAATGTATATGAACAATTTTGTATGGAATACTATTATACGTAAGTTTTGTTATGGATTCTTACGACGTCAGATGCACTGGAAGTGAGATTTTCGCGAAAAAACGATTTCCATGACCTTTGACCTTCGATATCTCAAGACGCACAAGGGTAGGCATATGAGATTTTTTGTGCTTCATTAGAACATCAAAACGAAGGTCTCTGCAAAAATTCTGCTTGTTCGGCCTCATTCCGCAGAGGAAGTCTTATTTCTCTGGAGTATTGGGGACATTTCCCTAATCAACCTATGTGGTTAAGTTCGGATACGTTGGTTATATCGGGTTTTAATCAAGGTTTTTTTGAATTATGAAAACGGTTTATGAGTGAAGAGTTAAACGAATATTTGCCCACTGTTGGTATTCTAAATTCGAATTCAGGAGCATCCTACATTACGCATTCTGCAGGACGCTATATACAATGTACCATGAAAATAAGAAATTAGGTACTATAAGAACAAGAACTGGCTAAATGGTCGGGTTTCAAAATGACAAATAATCAAAACGGAGATAAGAAAAATTTAAAGATAATATCGATTTCAAATATCAATCTCAAAATGGGACTCCTCTGTTTGGTAATATGCTGATTGATAATTAATTAAACGATTCAATAATTACAATGATCCAACTTTTGCTTAGAAATCGAGATTCGCGTTAACTTGTCAATTTAATAGGATTGATTTTAAACACTCTCTTTTCAGACGTTTCCAATAAAAATAATCAATATGAGTAAGATCCGGTGAACGGGCAGGCCACTCAATGCTTCCGATCTACCGATACCATGCTGTGCAAGCACCTCATTTAAACAAGGAGGAACACTTACACCAATATAAGTTGTTGCCCCATCTGAATTGTTTTATCACCGACTAAACTATTACCAAACTGAAGGTCACATTTAGTTAGATTCAAATGAATATCTTTCTCTAGAACACAGTTCTATCCACAATATCGAAACACAATAATTGTTACACTCCATGCGCGCTTCGCTAACTAAGTTAGCATCATCAGAAGATGATTAAAAATGTAAGAGTAGTGCAAATAGATTTACAGGGCCTATCCCGTAGAGTTCATTACACTGGTTGATACCAGGATTGGTCCTTTCGGTTTCGCTTGATTAAGCAAATAGTTAGATATAATTAGGTAGATTATAAGCTTAGTTTTAAACATCCCCGATGATGCTAACATGGCTCTCGAAACGCACATCGAGTGAACAGTTGTGCTTCGGTAAACTAAGCCCAACTTAAATCTTTTTAATTAACCATTTTCCTTAAAATACATTTTCTAAAACTCTGCTGCCCTGATTTTGGATATTTTCACAAGAGGAGCTTACGCTTCAACCACCCACTCCTCTCAGCCATACACGTGCATCAAGAATATCGATATCAAAACCGATATTTCCACTTTTCATCTAATTTGCCATATTCAGTGCTCAGGCTGACTTGTTAAGGGATTTCTCTTTTCGCCAGGAATATATTTCATTTCCACAACATGTGTCAAGAGCAAGATAAAATGATGGAATCTAAATACGCCAAGACAGGGACGTTATACATGTAGAAAGTGGTAATGAGGTTTTCAGATATACGAAGTTAGTTTCCCAGTTATTATAAATTTGATGCTTTGAATCTGTTTAAACTTTTTGTATGTCTTTCACTTTTATATGAAAATGATATAAAGGAAGTATGACATGTTATAAAATTTTCATACAATTCCATACATGTGTGCCAGAACCGAGCTATAATCACCCCCCTTCCTCATTACAACACGAGTTAATGATGTCTTTTGCAAAAAAAATTGAAATATAACTACACATTGACAAAACGATGTGTTAATATAGCATAACCTGAATTGTCAAAGAAAATTGAAGAGGACATATACATATTTTAATAAAACCTCATTGTTGATATGATTATTTTCCACAGAAATCCTGTCCATTGTATCAAGAGGAAGTAGGTCCACCTGATATTCGAATATTCGATAGGTTTATGGCGATTGCCATAGTTATTAAGGTTAGGCACTCTGACCTAACCACAGAGCCAGTGCAATTAGGATCTATTAAATAATCTAATCAGTCTTGAGAATAACTGTGTAATGTGCCTTTGAGTAATTTATTAAGTGTGAGGGGCAGAGAAATATTGGTGGTTCAACTACTTTTTTTATTATGTGACGCCCGTGGGAAAATTATCGCTCTAGTAGAGAAGGAATCGAAATCACTTGTCATTAGATGCAAAATAAATTGTTAAGAATGAGTATGAATCATTTATAAATCAATAATTCATCAAGCAAGATGGTTTGGGGAAACCTATTTAATTGCAAAGACGCGAATCATCTATAAAAGATATTTTAAGCCCGTAATTACATATTTAGGTGGTGTTACGTAAAATCAACTTTAAAAAAAACTATTAAAAAAAAGTCCACAATCTAAGGTGTCATATACAGGCAGCGCAAAAATTATAAAATTATGACATCACAATATTAAATTTATTGGAAATCAACATATTTGATGAAGCATAATAAGAGCTTAAAAGGCTTTATAAAGTTTTTCATTGCAAGTTCAGTTAATTTTTTTTTATTCTGACTTTTGATAATTTTAACGCTCTTAAAACTAAAGATTTATCTAGTGAAAATACTTTATATAGCTTTTCTGCTAGAATTTTAAACTCCTAAATTCTGCTGTGTCAGAATTGTCTATTTAGAATAAATTTAGTTCATAATTTTGCTATACCTGTATAGGGTGGCTCGAATTCGAGTCTATGTATGGGTATCTCGAAAACCCTAAGAGACCAAATTAGAGCAAAATTTGACATTTAGGTGCTTAACAATCTGCCGTTTGGGTTCCGAGTATTTTCGGAGATCTCCGGAAAAAAAATCAAATTTTGAAAAACCGTTTAATTTTTTCCTGGGCTTATTTTAAAACAGATTTCAAATTATCATTCAAGGGTGGTATCTAGTTTGGAATCCGACGTTTCGTCTTCAAGGGTTCATCATCAACTTTCTATTCATAAATACGAACTTTTTTTTTGTAATTGTTCAGATGATATTGGCGTTATTAATATGGATACGTATTTTATTATTTTTTTAAATTAATTTTTTATTTCTTTTAACCTACATATTTTGCTTTGGCGTAATTTTAAAGAGTTTGTTAGTTTTGAAATTTTTATATATTCTAAATAAATATTTTATTTTGTTTTTTTTTGTTAAATAAAAAATGGTAGCATTTATTATTAATAAAAATAAAAAATAACAAAATTGACTAAACAGGTTTGTTTATTTTTTACCCCAAGGCAAAATAAACAAAATTAACAAAAAAAAATTAAATAAAAATTTAAAACACATTTTCATATTAATGACGACAATATCATCTGAAAACCGATAAAAAGAATTGAAGTTTGTATTTAAGAAAAGAAAGTTGATGATGACCCCTTGCAGATGAAACGTCGTATTCCAAACTGGATACCACTATTGGATAGAGCGGAGAAAGTGGAAATGCAAAAGATACCATTCAATTTTAAATACGTCTTTAAATAAGCTCAAGAAAAAAAATAAAACGATTTTGCAATATTTCGGTTTTTTACCGGATATACTCAGAATTTTAACTTTCCACATGGCATATGGTTAGACACCTAAATGCGCAATTTTGCCCTAATTTGACCGACACTGTATTTCTTACGGTTTTCGAGTTCCCCATACATAGACTTGAATTCGTGCCTCCCTGTACAGGGTGATCCCCTATAATGTCGCCCCCCTTTAACTTTTTTATTTTAAAGTATGGTTATGTAGGTACTGAAAAATACTTTTTTCTTCAAACGTCAGTAAATCCATCATTACTCGACTGTGTAGGCGGCAGTGAAGTTTCGCTTTTCCTCCGCCGGAGCTTTACTTTTCACTTTTCCGCCGGCGGAGGTAAAAGTGTTGTCATATCAACATAGATACAATACAAACAAACATCAAAATAAGCGTCAAAAACTCAAGAGTTATTAAACTAAAATTTGTATTTATCACTCAATTTGTGACTGCATTTCTAAAAATCACTAATTTAGGAACAAATTGGTTATTATTTAATCGAACTTACTCAATAACTGCTTATCAATACGGAATTAAAACGCAATCGAAAACGCAATTTTAAAAAAATAATTATTGTTGACAGTGTCCACTGACAGCTTTATATGATATTATTATAGCAACAAACTGAGCCTATTCACCGACACCGCACCGGTCTAAGCCGCCTTGCGAACCAACTTATCTTTAATAATAATAATTATTATTATTAAATAGCGACGTTTTTGCATTAATTTGTCGACATTTGAAGAAAAAACAGCATATTTTATTTGGAGGAAAAGTTACTTTTCATGGCTTGCTCTCTATTACCAGCCTCACTCCGTTCGGCTGTTAAACACGAGCGCGCCATGAAAAGTATTACTTTTCCTCCATATAAAATAATATACTATTTTTCTGCGTATAAAACATATTGGAAAAATGATCAGTATATAGGGAAAAACAAAAAGTTAATTTTTTTTTCAATGGAACACCCTATATATGAATTTATTTTTCGATTCCTCGTAAAATTCTAAGCATTTTTTATGTACCTCTAGAGTTAGTAGTTTCACAGCTATAAACAGTTGAAATTTGGTACTTTGGCTACTTTTCACCTTGGTAGCGAGGAGATCATTAGAGATGGAGTAAAATGTATTTCACATTCCTATCTTAACTTCCCAAGGGCTATCTGATGGTGCTAACTTATGGTACCTACCGAGGTACCAGATTTGGTACCCATGCCATTTTTCCAATATTTTTCATACGCAGAAAAAAAGTATTTTTCAGTACCTACATAACCATACTTTTATTTTTTTGGACACTTAAAATAAAAAAGTTATAGGGGGCGATATTATAGGGGATCACCCTGTACAGGGTGGCTCGAATTCGTGTCTATGTATGGGGAACTCGAAAGAAGAAAAGAGATACAGTGTCGGTCAAATTAAGGCAAAATTGCGCATTTAGGTGCCTAGCAATATGCCGTTTAAAAAGTTTTAAAATTCCGAATATTTCCGGAGATATCCGGAAAAAACCGAAATTTTGAAAATCCGTTTTATTTTTTTCCTGGGCTTATTTAAAAACGGATTTCATATTGAATTGCACTTTTGCATTGCCACTTTTTCCGCTCCATTTAATAATGGTAGCCAGTTTGAAATCCGACGTTTCGTCTTCAAGAGATCATCACCAACTTTCTTTTTTTAAATACGAACTTTAATTTTTTTTATCGTTTTTCAGATGGTATTGGCGTTATTAATATGACTATGTGTTTTTATTTTTTTTTATTTTTTTTTATTTTTATTATTTTTTTTAATTATATATTTTGCTTTGGCGTAGTTTTAATTAATTTGAGGTAGGTACTTTTGAAATTTTTATATTCTAGAAAAATATTTTATTTTGTTTTTTGTATTAAGTGGAAAATTGGAGAGTATTAAAAATAAAAAATAGTAAAATTATTTCTTGCCATGAACAATTACTCAAACAAGTTGCTTACTGCAAAGATAAAATATTTCCAACTTTTATCCAATTAAAACTTTTATTTAATAGAGAACATCAACAATTTATAATCATACTACGTGATACTATAGGAACTTTGATGGGAAAACGCCTATTGGAAATTTGCTTATAAATAAAATGCACTAAGCAACTTGTTTGAGTAATAGTTCATGGCCATATTCTCGTAAAAAATAATTTTACTATTTTTAATTTTTAATACGGGCTCCAATTCTCCACTTAATGCAAAAAACAAATAAAATATTTTTATAGAATATGAAATGTTCAAAAGTACCTACCTTAAATTATTTAAAATCACGCCAAAGCAAAATATATAAAATAAAAATAATTAAAAAATAATAAAAATAAAAAATAATAAACACATACTCATATTAATAACGCCAATACCATCTGAAAAACGATAAAAAGTTCGTATTTAAAAAAAGAAAGTTGATGATGATCCCTTGAAGACGAAACGTCGGATTTCAAACTGGATATCATCAATGGATAGAGCGGAAAAAGTGGCAATGCAAAAGTGCAATTAGATTTGAAATCCGTTTTTAAATAAGCCCAGGAAAAAAATAAAACGATTTATCAAAATTTCGGTTTTTTCCGGATATCTCCGTAAATACTCGGGATTTTAAAACTTTCTAAACCTCATATTGTTATGCACTTAAATGCGCAATTTTGCTTCGTAGTTCGTATTTAAAAAAAGAGAGTTGATGATGATCCCTTGGAGACGAAACGTCGGATTTCAAACTAGATACCATCATTAGATAGAGCGGAAAAAGTGGCAATGCAAAAGTGCAATTCAATTTGAAATCCGTTTTTAAATAAGCCCAGGAAAAAAATAAAAAGAATTTTCAAAATTTCGGTTTTTTCCGGATATCTCCGGAAATACTCGGAATTTTAAAATTTTCTAAACGGCATATTGCTAAGCACCTAAATGCGCTTTTTTGCCTTAATTTGACCGACACTGTATCTCTTACGGTTTTCGAGTTCCCCATACATAGACACGAATTCGAGCCACCCTGTACATGACAATCTTAAATTATGTACACAGATTTTTGTCAAGAACGCAAGTCCATGAAATAAGGCTTCTCCTATGTATCTCACTTTATGGCATTTATATTGTCTGGGGACACCATAGCAAAATGTTCATCTAAGCCGATGTTCGTGATATTTTCCAATTCAAAGGATTTTTATCCTAAATTGAGACCTTTATATTTGTCTCCTCCTTTGGCACGTGCATGAAATGATGTACAAATTTTGTTTAGGCTTCCAAACTTTTATCTCAAACGACTTTATCCCTAATTAAGATTTGTATGCGTATTTACGCTCTTAATTCACGCCAGAAAGGGAGGTAGGCTTCGGTAAATTTTATTCCAAATAAAGAAATTTATATTACTTATTCTCGCCCTTGGCTCATGAATAGAACGTAGTTAGCTTGAGTTTGAAATAATTTTATTAATCAAAATCTTATCTGGTAAAATTTACTAAAAACGGCTATTCTTAATAAATATGTTTTCTAAATTGCTTTATTACCATAGAATATCAGTATAATAGATTAGAACTTTAATAAATATATTTAGGAATATTATGCCTCTGCATAAGTCATAAAATGTAAGTTAACCCAGACTTACCTTTTCCATATCCATGAAGTCCAAATCCAATTTAGTGCCCTCGGCACCACCCATCTTTTCGCTGACATACTGAAATGAAAATTCTGATTATTAAGTGGGATATTCACATAGAGTTGATTTTACACTGACTGCAATAATAAAAGAGGTAGAACACCTACGGCTTCACAAAACTCAACACAAAATCAACACCAAAGCCAAGACCAGAGTACAGAGAGTAGTAAATATATTTAAGAAATACATATAAATAGAAATGCCAATAACAGTGGAATTAACTTACCTGATTGGCTTTATTTATCTGTTTCTTTAATCCCGCAAAGGCCATTTCTTAAATATTTAGACACCTAATTTTTACCTGCAACAAATTATAAATACTTAGCATTTATTTGAAATATCATCTCAATATATTTCGGAAAAATAATTTGTTTATTTAGATATATATGATATAATTTTACGAATTACTTTATTAATTAAATCAATTACTTATTATGAATATTATAATATTAATCATGCCCATGCTATGAAAGTGCATTATTAATGAATCAAACGCTGAATTTCTCCGAATTATCCTAAAGTGATAAAGTAGAGGGTCATTTGCTGAAATCTGTTTTTTTAAATGTTTTTATCACTTAATTTCCTGTTTAATTTAGAGTAACGTACGTATATCGCAACTGACAATATTGCATTCGAGTCTAATTTATTATTTGAGTAATATATTTTATTATTTGATTATGAATCTGTATTGTCTTGTTGGTAAGCATGTATTACCCCAGATAAGATATCTCTGGGGAATTACTTAGCAAGAGCCAGGGTAAGTGAGATAATAATAAAATAAAAACACACACGGAAAAAAAAATCAAATCTGCAAATAAGAATAGTTTTATCCTTAAGATAAATATTTGGTGCAAGTATATAATGCTTCAGTCAAGTTTATGCAAGGCATAATTTAAATATCCATCTATTCTTGGATGTAAGTTGCGTATTTACTTGATTTCAATTACCTTATAGTTAGCATAAGAATAGCAGGCAGGATATATTGAAAAAAAATCTTCTATGAAAGGTATATTTATCTTCAAAGAAGTGTCTGGTATTCTTATTTTTATAATAAACTATTAAGCTTAAATAATTAAAGTTTGTTCTTCTTATAATAATAATTACACTCCAATCAAGAAACCAAACTCTATTTTTAAGTTTAAATGTATATATTTGTATTGACAAATCTTATACTTCTTATACCAAGAATAGTAATATTGCATTTACCTACTATTCTTGAGTACAGACTATGTACTTCAACACGCATGATTGATTAAACACGTTCGTCCCCACGTCTCCTATAATTTTATTTGTGGTGTTGCTGCAGTATAGCATGGAAGACGATTTAATGGCGGGCTGTTGTTTTCCGTGTGAAAAGTGTTTAATGATGGAAGGATTATTGATATCCTGGAAC
>JAEQML010064153.1:0-22317 GCA_016904865.1 Pissodes strobi | reverse complement strand
TTCTGTTTCGGTATTGTGGATAAAGCTCAGTTTTAGTGCATGTTGCCGAAGGTTCCAAACCCCAACATAGTAGAGTATTTTAAACAAATAAAGACAAATAGTTACTATAAAATATGAAGTCGTTTGTCAGTTATTATAATTTGACATCTGCTGGTGGTTTAATTGAGAAAATTATCAGGATCGCATTTTTGTACCACAAATTTTAGGAAACATTTTTCAAAATACCTCGTAATTCGCTAAATGAAAATTATTCATATTTTACATAGGAGTCTAACATATAAGGACCTTTAAAAAAGCCTTTTTCCTATGCAACACCCGATATACTCACCGATATTGAAAGAAAGGTTCCTCAAAATATTGTAATGGAGGCTTGTTTTGTCACGTGCCACTGTATTATGTTTTTTTTTTAGATATTTCATCATTTAGCTATTCCATCCTGTATATACTAGTCATCAGTTGCTTCCGACGTTGGTCAGATCCTCGGCCGAAACTTTTCCGAAATTAATTGAACCAAACTATTTTAGGAAATAACCAATAATTCCACAACATAATTGAAAAGGGTGAAATACTTTACATTTTGGAGCAAATAGTATCCAAATTTGCGGCTTGATGGATCTGCGGATAACAGGAACATCCAAAGGTTGCGGTCGGTATGGAATTAGTGTTCACCGTGGTCGAAGATACATTACCTGTTAAGGGGATTTTATAAGAAAGGATTATTTCAATTCAAAAGTAGCCAGATTTTGTGTTAGTAATAATGCAAAATATAAAATATCGGCAATTTTTTGAAACTGGCAGGAAACTTAACTTTATTTTCGTTTTTTTCCTGTGGCATAATATATTGCACATAATGCTCTATCTAGGCGGTCGCTTAATGTAGCGAATAGGGATATCCAGGACTCGCTGTTTAAAATAATGCAAAATAAAATATGTAATTTAGATACTGACCAGTTATTGCCACATTAATTGTAACAAGAAGGCAATAATTAAAATATTAATATTGACAATGCTTTTATAAATAAACATAGTAAGGTGTCACATAGAAGCATTTTTCTAATTTTGTTTGAAAGTATCGACAATTTCCAACTTATTTTTATTAGTTAATTAATTAATTTGTCCTTGATTGTCGCGAGGGACTATGTGTGAGTGGTTCCTATTTTTTTTGGTGCCACAAAACTAAACACGTGCCTAATCTAAAAATGAAAATCGCTAGTAAATGCAATTAAAACAGAAAAAAGCTCGTGCATTTTGTCAAGTTTTGACCTTGACAAGATTTTTTGACAATTCAAATCTTGTCAAAGTGCACGAGCTTTTTACTGATTTAATTGCATTTACAAACCATTTTAATTTTTAGATCTTCGTTCTTGACAACGGGGGCCGATTTGTTCTTCAGCTTCGGTAAGAACATTAAACTAACACTTGTGCTTTCCAGACCCTGGAGCCAGCGCCGCGAAGAAGCTCTATTTTCCAAAATGTGTGGAGTGGAGTAGTGAAGTAAAAGGCAAAAAATTGTAAAATAGGCATGAATCCTTCACAACAATATAGAACATATCTATACCAGGATGGGGTGACTTGATACACATGTAAAACGCCAAGAAAATACAAAAAGGTGCTTGGGACACGCAAATATGCATTGTATTCAATAGAAAACTTGAATAAGGCTTTGGTTGGAAGATGTTAGAAGCGGGAAGTTAAGTTTACGGGGAGCCAGTGAAAAGTACAGTGTTGATAACGTGAAGATTCATCGCTGTATAGACAAAAATTAAAAGTATGGAAGACAAACAGCGCGGCGCTCTCTGTCGAAACCTTTCTCACAGATAAACTAATCACTGCAAGTGAGTGAGGGTTCCTTATGACATCTTATAAAGTCACAAAATGTGTAAAAAATTACCTAGGCAGACAAGGACGAATGGTAGTAGTCTGTACGAAAAATATTCCAGGAGAAGACTTAATGCACGGTTACTTAAGTCGAAATGGCCAAAGATTAGTAGCCAGAATGGCCGAAAGCATGAAACGTTGTCGCGTCACAAATTATCAATGAATATTTCGATAATTTAGAGATTTCCTTGTTAAATATAAAACCAGAATCAATAATTACCTAAGATGAGACCAATTTGGCTGATGACCCTGGGAGAAAGCGCGTTGTCGTTAAACGGGGATGCAAGTATCCAGAATTTGTTTTAAATTATTCTAAAGGTTCTACATCAATAATGATGGCGTGTGCTAGAAATGGTACTCTGTTGGCCCCATTCGTGATATACCGTTCTATTCATTTACGGGACACATGGACGACTGGAGGCCCAAAAGGAACGCGACATGGCAATACTAAATCAGGTTTCTGCTTATGTCATTGCTGAATGTTAATATAATAATGTTCGTTTTATTTTTTTACCCAAAAATTTAACTCACATAGCACGGCTCCTCGATGTTGCCTATTTTAGGCCATTCAAAAGACAATGATGGCGTGGACACTGAAATGCAATAGGGGAACAGTGCCAAAAGACAGATTTCCATCTATGCTTAAAAACTGTTAAGCAAAATGGAAACAAACACTGCCGAAATAATTAAAGCTGGATGTAAAAATGTTGAACAGTTCCTATTGACAGGATGAAAGTTTTGGATTAAATTCCGAAATACACTACAACAGAAGAGGCTGAAACTAATCAAAACAATATGGAAAACTCTTTGATTGATATTTTAAGACAGTTAAGATATAGCAATGACAAACTCAATAAAAATACACGGAAAACGAAAAATTAAAGAGAGGAAATAGGAAAAAGCGTTGCCAATATAGATTCTGATTCAGATTCCGCTCCTGAAACTAATTTGATAGTCTGGAACACCGCCGACATGTTGTCGAGATGTCCCTGTTTTACAGATACTTTCGCGGCAGATGTTCCCAGGATTTGGCCCGCCTCATCCTGCGCCTGTCAGACAGTCACGACAGACGGCAAGAGCGCACCAGTTCGTCGTACAAATGGAAACACCTAGAACATCGCTTTACAAGAACTCCTTTATCTGGCGCACTGCATCACTGTGGAACTCACTCCCAGAACATCCGTTTTCCTCCGAATTACAAGCTGCAACAGTTTAAGAACCGTGTCAATCAACATCTTCGCACATACACCGCTCGTCGAGCGCCATAGGATCTCCCTTTAGTGTGTGTGCCACTGCCATAAAAAATACATATCTATATTCTTCACAGGTTATTCTATTGATTTAGTACACTTGATTAACTGTTGATTGATATGATGATATTACCGCTGCCTTGTGTATAATCTAGATTAATTTTATTTAATGATCATATCATTTATACCTGCATATATTTACCGGCTACCTATATCTATACTTATTTACTTTACCGGGTATTTTATTGATTTAGTATAAAGCTAGTGTAGTGCAATACTTTCTTTATAGTGTCGTGTGTTTGATTGCATTTTATAGAGCTTTTAAGAATTTAACGTTTAGTTGGGGTTGTTTAGAAATATGACGTGAGCAATATTAAGGTTATAAGACAGAGATTAGAACTTAGTAATCTGTTTTATTTGAGTTACTATTCTGATAGTAAATGTGAAATGCCTTGTATGAGAATCTTCTCCTTAGTTAACGTCAAACTAATTCGAGCTAAAATTTAATTGCCCTGAATAGATTTGTGTAAATTTTTCATAGTTTAATAAATAGTTATTTGAAATCCCGATGTTTATTTTTAATTCAGTAATATTACGAATTATACTGGACTAAATCCAGAAAATTTTGAAAATTGGTAGGAATGTTAGGGATGACATTAGAGATACTAAACTGAAAAGTTCCCACTCCTAAATAGTTTGCTTCATCCCCTAGTGTGTCGTTTTTGCCCACTTTTTCAAGTTTTCTAGATTATCTTGAGAACGGTGCACTTTTTGATAAAAAAAAACCTATATAGAAAACTATTCCTTATAAAATTTTCTATAAAAAATGTTCCTACACATTTTTTTTCTAAAATTAATAATAATGTGAGAAATAAAGCGTATTATACATAAGGGCAAATAATATTATAGTACACAAAGTATTTTCTTTGATAAGGGTTAGTTCCGGCTAACACAGTAAATGCAATCTAAATCTAATATATACTCGTATAATATAATTAATATAAAGTCCAATGCTGAACGCCATAGAGTTAGCAGTAGGCTATTGGCCTCACTTAAAATTAAAATAAATTTACCACTTTCACTCTTTTAAACCTATAAAACTTCTTGATTTTTAAAGAAGAAGTAATATTGTATATGAACCGTACTTGATTCCACACCACCCCAAAGGTAAGGTACTTGACGCTTTTTTACGTGGTGTCCCCTGTAGTTCTAATCCACTTGAAGTGAAACTTCTTTACTGACGGGGCGACAATTTTCGGAAGCGTCTAACTGCACCAGAATGGATTTCGATTGCGACGCTTCGCGCATCCTCAGTTTTTGACACACATTTGGCAAAAGGCTTTCGATTTTTGGTAAATTGCTTTCGGCTGTAATGAAAGTATTTAATTATTTTAATTAATTAGTTGAGCACCACCTTGTAATGCATTTCTAGCTCAGTCGCCAATTTGTAAGGATAAAGCGAAAATTAATTTATGTAGTTTATTTAAATATGAGATTCTTTGTCACTGAGGGTGTGAATTGTCTCTTTCACTAACTATATTTTTTATGATATTGTGGGCGCCAGAGAGACAATGTAAATAAAAACTAAATATTAAGATATCAAGAATTATAAAGATAAGAACATTAAAAATTAATTCGCGTCTTAAAGAACTCGATCGATCCTACAATAAATCAAACAAAATTTTTCAAAAAACAATATACATTAATTTAACAACTAATTTACAAGATGATGAGGTTTAAAAAAAATATTAAAATCTACATAACCAGATGTAAATACAACTTATGAAGATTTGGCTTGGAATAAATTAACTAGCAATGAGAATCAATGTAAACGATAAAAAAAATTAATTATAACAAATAGTTGATCTAAGCATACGATCTTTTTTCTGATAAACACTACTTAACTTCATTTAGTAATCTGTAACCATGCGATAACTTCGTTCAGCTATTTATAACCATGCGATTGGTTAGGATCTGCACTGGAAACCTCTTCCGCCTGTACCTCACTGTACCTCACTATAGGCGTATCCAGGTCTTACAGATAATCCTAGTGCGGACTCCTACTTGTTTGCACGGCAAAGCTATTGTTGGTGTCTTCGTCTCAAATTGAACGTTACATAAAAAAAATACAAAGGTCTTAGACCAACTTATACTGCTTATTAACTAATTATTCAGGGAAGTATCCTGTGGACCTCAGTTGGACTATCATACAAGAGGTATTAACAATGACAATCTGGAAATTTACTGGTTACAGCAGGTATAAACAGAACTTAAATTACAATTTTAAGTTGAGCAAAAATTATAGATAACTATGGTTAAGCAACCGTAAATAATTACTGTTACTCAAGATACTTCCTTTCTTTACTTTAAGATATGAAATCCAAAAGAATTTATAATTAAAATTTAAGGTTCAAAAGAAAACTGATTAAAATTTAAGATTTAAAAGAAAATTATGAAACTTTTCCAAACAGTGGCTCTCGACAACTTCCAATAGAAGATAACTAGATTTTTATGATCAATAAGAAAATCGAGGTATAACCTCTCTATAAATGAGTCTTATTATAACTCAAAATAAGTAATTTCTATAACTTTTTTTTATATGGCCCTTGGCACATAAACGATAATTCAAAAAATAGAAAAAACGAGGTACAACCTCTCTTTAAACGAGTCTTATGACTCCAGATAAGTCATTTCTATTACTTAAACTATAAATATGGCCCTTGGCACATAAACAATAATTGAATGTAAATTACGTCTCAATTAATCAAAGATAAAGATAAGATAATCCCTATCTCGCTTTGAGATAGGAACTTAGATAAACGGTAAAGAAAAAAACCAGGTAAATTTACACACATGTACATAAACCTCTCATATATGTAAATTAATGTCGGTACATCATTGATAAAGCGTGACGCGGTAAGTGATAATAATTATATGCTTCGCTTGATGTTAAAAATAAACTAAAATATTAATGAACTAAGCCTGAAAAAACTGTGATCAACAATACTACAAAGGAAAATCTAGTGAAATTCTACTCAAATTGAATTTACTGCCTTTTACAGGAACATATAATATTCGCTCCGAGAATCTCCCAGGTAATGCTGTTCAATTTAAATGAAAATATATAAAATCATATGTATGACTACTAAACGATGAAATAATTACGTTCTCTATATATTTAGATTAAACCATTATCAAATTACACGAATTTGACCAATAAGATACCCAATTATCCACCAAAAACACGGTATTCAAACCTAAAAGTCACCATAAAAAATTAAGATTGTTGAAATCGTCAATCACTCGAAAGTGCAATATAAAAATGCTAAATTCTCGCTTTAGCCAAATATTATTAAGTGAATTGGAAACAATTATTACTTATATATTTGAAAAATGAAAAGATTATTGAAAAATATGCAGGATGAATAAAATATTTGGGATCAGAAAATTAATCACTTACCGCGTCAGACGCTCTCATCAAGATGACACACTTCGTTTCAAAATTTTGTACGTACTACCTATTTCGGTTTCCAACGCTCTCATTAGGCAATTTAAACATGTCACAACCGCTATCGGAAACCCGGCGTCAAACTAAGGAAACATTCAACATACGCTAAATGTAGCAATCTATTGTAGATTACATCTCAATTTTACAAGTATTGAACAACGCATTACGTCCTTCATTACCAACTATACGAGATAAGCCCGTTTCCGAACAGATGGCATCACTTGACAAATAAATCTGTAATTACACGAATTCGCGAATTATGGATATAAATCCGCGTACCTGTTCTCCTTAAATAGTTAATTGTGCGAAATATATCCATTCACAGATAGGTGTCACTGCCGAACAATATACTGAACATTGAAAACCATTGATAAATAGATATACTTTAGTGGAGCGGAATAGATTGATATATGATAACTTATATTCCATTACACAGCAAGCCTGGTGGTGCAGTAGTTAGTACCAAAGACATTTAACTTAAATGTTTTTGGTTAGTACTCGGTGCTTGTGATACGACGGCCCGGATTCGATTCCCGTCAGTGGCGAGAGAGTTTTTTATTCTTATAAGGTTATGTTTATAAACAAATTTTTCCTTTATTTTGGGCATGCCTTGGGTTAGCTTTGGTTAGTTTTTGTTGGTTGCGCCCCCGTAGCGAGCGAAGCGAGCGACGGACATGCTTGAAGTGAAATAGTCAACGCTTCATCATGCGCGAAGCTTCTCAATCGAAATCCATTCTGGTCCAGCTAGACGTTTGCCAATTTTCGAGCGTTACGGTACGAAAATTTATATCGCGTCAGGGAAGTTCGGCGAGTGCGACAGGAGGGGAATACGCAAACGCGTGATTGAGAAACTACCGGCAGGAGAAGAAATAGATGCATAGCGCTGCGTATATAGTATGCGGGTAAGCGTTATGTAGTTCGTCCAAGCACAGAAGCACAGATGTTTACGCTCTGATTGTTGCTGTTGCTGCTCAACGCCTACGGTACTGATACACCAAGTTTTTGTACTTCGCCCATAGAATGCAGATATCATACGATCGTTGATCGTTGATTGGTCACAATTCATTAAATCAGCTAATTCCTATTTGTTGACTGACGGGGATGGTCATGAATTAAAGCGTTTAAATGAGCTTCATTAAAATCGGTTAGCTCCCTGAACGTGGAGAGTCATTTATGCTAAAAATACCACTTCTGAAAGGAGCAAAGCATTTTCGTTCCGTACTTTCCCCGATAGCGGTCTCCCCGTACACGGCGCAAATGGTTCTAATGGCCTCCGACGCTTTTGTTTCACGGTTAAACTCAAACAAACGGATAAGTCGGAAATGATACTTTTTTTTCTACCTGGCACTCAATTTTCCTTAACTGATAATTAAAACTACGTTTCATAAAATTCAAACAATTTATGGCGATTTTAAGAGCACAGAACTGTAACGATAAAATGACATTGACAAATAACATGTACGTTTCATTCCAAGGCACTTTTGTCCCGAGCAACTGAAAACGCTACGGACTTATGCATCAACCTAATATTATAATCCCCGCCCTGATTTCGTTTACGCTTTATTTACCAAACAATTAGACATTTTAGGGGAAATTGTTATAGAACCTTTTTTGTAGAGAATCTTATGAGGAACAACTTTGTATATAAGAACTTTTATCTACCATGCACTGTTTCGTAGACATTCTGAAAAATATTAAAATTGGGGTGGAAACCATGATGTAAGGGATGAAGCACACACTTTAGGGGTGGGAACTTTTTAGTTTACTAATATGTATGCCATCCTTAATATTTCTACCAATTTTTTAATCTTTCTCGGCTTCTCGGATGCCTTCTTACTGTTTACTTTCTCTAATTTTGAAACAAACTTTACGAATCACTTTTTTTTCGAGTAATAAATACCAAAGTTATTGAGTGAGGGATGTAAAATGATGTTTCCGTATTTTCAACTGAATATCCTAATTTCTATTCAATATCGCGGCACGTGATTTTGAGAACTATCTGGCCCATTTACTAATAGCATTATTTGTAGTCTTAACGTAGTATATTTTAAAAGGCCTAATTAAAATATATCGCCATTGGAATTTATTAAAGTATGATCACCAGTTAGCCGTTGTAGAAAACTGTCGGCATTGTCATTGTTCCAAATAATGAGATAACAAATGTGTTAAAGTAATCAGGAAATAGTGATATGCCCTTGCGTTATATTTATTTAAAAAATATCCCAATTTCATATAATTCTTCTCCATTTCAAATAATAACGGTATCTAATATAATTCGCCTACGCATATGTTCTAATTTGATTTCTATTTTATATTTATATATAAATCCAAATTCTATTTCAGTTTGACACGATCATCAAGGGAACAATTCCGAGAGAGCACGCTAGAATTTTACTATTGCCGCAGATGCAAGCAATGCTGCTTTAGGTGCGGATTTATGTCAAGGTAAGTGTATGCACAACTGCTTCAAGTCCTTATTATTTATTTTCTCACGTTTTCCGAGTGATATATTTGCTAGATGAGCGGTACTCAACCTTATCGACGGTGGATGGAAGTTTTACTAAAGTGGTTTGCTAGCAAACAAAACTTATAAATTAATAATAGGTAATGGGAAGTGATGAGTCTCCTCGTGTCGATATTCACACTAAAAGTTTTCTTTCACAAGCAACAAAAAACGAATATTTTTTGTTCCTTTCTGCTTTAAGCTGGCTTAGTATGATGCTTCCATACCTACTTTTAATAACCATTTTCATAAAAACCAAATCTATCGTAAACTCAACAAATAGTTGGACATCATGCGTTTTGATCCATCTCCGTGTATATAATACTTTTTGTTTTGGTCGATATTGGACATCATGCTACTATATGTTGCAACACAATAATAATTTTAATATACAAAACAACACTAATACACAAAGTGCTTTCAAAACAAAATTCTAAATTTTGAATCAAACATGGCCAACATGGTCTTCCTCTAGGGATTCGCAGAAGTTTTCTTCCTCATCATCACCTAGCGCTCCTTCTGGAAATTGTGCACAACATTTCAGGCATGGTCAGAGAAAGTTAAAGATGATAACGGAATTTTATCTGCCCAAATCATGCTTGGAGCAAATGTTTATCCTATTTTTGTTCTCATCTTTAATTAAATTCACAAGTGGGACGTCAGAGGGCTCTTGTACGTTTTCAGGTTCAGATTACGCTTTACTTTACTATTAACATGGCTACTTTTTGATTCGTCGTTAAAATAATACGATAACTCAAGTCTGAATCTTAATTCGAGAAATGAACTTGTTCTTACTTTTTGTAAAAATATTCGTTATGTAGCGCTTGTGCCTTCAATTTGCTTTAATGTCTTTGTTAATTTTTACTGAAGTGGTTTTGTAAGCAAAGAAAACTTATAAACTAATAATAGGTAATGGAAAGTGACTGATCTCTTCGTTTCGATATCCAAAATAATTGATAGGGAACATTTTAAAAGGCTGTATGTTCCTTAAAAGTCATTTCACAAGCAACAACAAAGGAATATTATTTGTTCCCGTTTGTTTTAAACCGGCTTTGTAAGGTGTTTGCATAGATATTGGTCAATGCTTTTAATAATCACTCTCATTAATATCAAAATTATCATTGATTGCTAAAAAGAGTCAATAAATAGTTGGACATAATATCGTTTTGATCCATCACTGTGCATATAATGTTTTTGTTTTGGTCGATATTGGACACAATGCTCTATGTTGTAAACTGCAATAAAGAACAAAAAAAGGAACAATCTAACTGAGCGGTTTTTCATTTACTAGAAAATAAAACAAATAAGACCAAAGAACAAAAAAGTTATTTTAATAGAAAAACAACATTAGAACACGGCGCTTTCAAAAGAAAATCCTTAATTATGTATCAGTTGACCATGTCTTTCTCTAGGCATTTGCAGAAGTTTTCTTCCTCATAATCGTCTTGTGCTTCATCTGGAATTTGTGTCACAACATTTTAGGCATGGCCAAAGCAAGTTAAAGATAATAACGGAATTTTGTCTTCACGATCAATCTCAAATCTTGCTTGGAGCAAAGTTTTAACGTCATTTTCTAAGTGGGGCGCCAGACGTATCTTGTACGTTTTCATGTTCTGACCGCGCTTTACTACTGACGTGGCCACTTTTGATTACTCGCTAAAATAATACGACCATTCGAGTTTGGAACCTTCTTTCAACACTTTGATCATTTATTTTGTACTGCTTATGCCTTCAATTTCGTTTAATGTCTTTATTAAGTTTTATTGAAGTGGTAAAGAAAATTTATAAATTAATAATATGTAATAGAAAGGGATTGGTCTCTCTGTTTGGACATTTTAAACAATTATTACGGTACTCATGGGGGTTATTCGTGTAAGTAACTGGATCCGTGCGGTTTCTCATTATACGAATTTCGTGTTCCCAATAGGTTTATTTACTTTTTTCTCTTTTTTTTTCCTCAAAACCCGGACCAAGTTTTATTAATTTGGGATGGTTTTAGTCAGGCCTTATTTCAGTGGCGGCTCGTGAGGTTTTAAAGAGGTAGTGCGCAATTTATGTAGGTTTTTTCGTACGCATAGGGGGATGCCCGCTGCAGGCGCCGCCGGAGGCTTACCCGCCGAAGGCAGAAAGTTTTGGGGGTGCCACGCCCATTTTTTACCCGAAACTCGTTAAAATCGTTTAAAAAATGAATTCGGCGCCCTCTTGAATGGTAATTGTTGCGCACTAAAAGAAATTAATAAGTAGGTACTTATCGATTCCAGAAGAGTAAACCATTAAAACAGTTTATTGTAACTACAAATCAATAAAGTTCAAAAAAAAATCAGGAGAAGTTCGAAAACGTTAAAAAATATATGGGTTTGATGGCAAAAAAGTGTTAATGAACATCTTTTTGTCGATGGTTAGCCCTTCGACTTTGCCGTTTCCTAGCTTTAAAGTGAAATTCCATTCGCCACAAGATTTCGGGGGTTAAAATGTCTGGTGAAAGACCGACAATCCTTTTTCTTGGCACATGTTTGGTCTAATTTTAAAACCGGCATTGGTCGCCCTAACTTCTTTATTTCAATCTTTTTATTCAGATCCAATAAAGAAAAGTTATTTTTAATAATATTGTCAACTGAATTTATGCCCCCACAGCAATTGTCAGAACCCGAACTACTAGCCATGACAGTAGAATAATAGTATATAAATAAAAATATAAAACACTAAACAATATTACGTACACTAAACTCACGAGTTTATATGCAGCTAATTAACAAGCGTCAACGAACCGAACAAAACAAAAATAAATTCACGGCTCGACTGGAGTATAATACAGAATAATACTTATAATAGTAGTATGTAATATTCGCTCTAAAAAACGATTTACCTCCCACTTTTTCCACACAAGCTGAATTTTTCAGGACCTATAATAAATGTGTTGCATCAGCCGTAGCTTGAAGGCGAAGAGGCTGGACATATTTAATTAGGGCGTAAACCCATGACGTCTCTCATTATTTATTGTTATACCATTGTTAGTTTATAAGCAAAAAATATGGGATTCGCTCTATTACCTTGTCAAGACATAAGCGAAACTTTTATAAAGAATATTTTTTTTTTCATTTAGGCCTTCCCTTTTTGTTAATTGAGTGTTATATTTAAAAATAACTATTTTTTAATTAAATTTTTGCACGGTTGACTTGAAACCGAGATATTTCCATATAATTTTTTTTTCGGCCATATGGGCTAATGCAAATGATTTTTTTTGAATAATTATCAAAAAATACTTCCTACAAAGACCTTATTGTGCATTGGACCAAAAAATAAGTATTTTTTCCTCTATACGATGGTACTAATATCTCGATTTTTGATGATAGTGTCCTTTTGTGGAGTCTAATTTTGTATTACCTCCGGAATAAGGGTTATCCATGTACTTTCATCCCTGAAAAAATCAGCTAGTGACACCATACTATATACGCAAGAATTGCAAATTATCACTAAATTAAGCTACAAAGTGCGGATCTAAATAGCGCACGGATGAGCCTTGACTTCTCGTGAATTTACGAACATTCCCGACCGTTTTGCATGACGAAAATGCATTTAACAAGAGCGCCGAACACTAGCGCACGGCAGATTTAAACTAGTTGTGGTTTCGGACGGAGGCCGCCGTTGGACGCTCTGCGTTTTGATCGTCGCCGTCGTGCCTCGATTTCGCTCTTATAAATAATGTATTCTGCGGCCAGTGGAGATTCAAAAATATGTAAATTCGCAAATTATAGTTAGTTTATGTTAAATTGTATGTAGGGAAGATTTTATTTTTCCGTTTACTTTCGAAGGCAGTGCGCGCGCACGGGCGCACTTATTGAGAAGCCGCCCCTGCCTTATTTACATATGCTATTTTTATTAAAGGAAATCGTGGTTTACAGGTACTATAATATTTCATAGTGTTAACTATAAAAAAGTTATTGGTTGAATTTAGACATTTTTATGCATTTAAATATTTACAGGCATACTTTTGTTGTTTATCTAATTATGTGAAATTGGGCAGGTACGAGGAAATATAGCACCTATTTATTGTAAGCCAATTTTATATTATTTTTTAATAAATATTATGAACACTACATAATATGCTGTTGCTTTCGATTTTCTTATATCATTTATCTTAGGATAAATATTTTAGAATTAAGCCAGAAAATAATTAATCAACCCAACAACAGAAAGACAAACAGTACGACAAAAAATGCCAAAAGTGGTGACAGGCGCCTTTTTGACATTCGAAAATGAGTCGAATCTATAAACACTAGACCAAGTTAAATATTTATTGAACATAGTCACAGATTACCTATAACAGATGCGAATTCTTTAATGTTTTTCCTATACTACGTTTTAGTGACCTTGGCCGCTTGCGAATTCCCGTTCGAGGCCCGAGCGGTATGGCTGAAAAAGTTTGTTGCACCAGCCACATAGTTTAACCGGCCGTAAAATGTGATGAAGACGTTTTGCCTCTTCGGTTTTGATTTGAATAAAACAATTCTAAATATGGTTATGAAATTAGGTTGCTTATTTTTGAGTCTATTAAAGCATGTGGACAACGTATATTGTCACGAGTAATTTTTAGGGGGTAGCGCGTTTATTTAAAGAATAACTTCTCAGAGAAGAGCCTCGTCGCGATCAGTACAATGACGGGGTCTCAATGCTTCCTTTAATCTACCACTGGATGTTCTACTCGTGAGGACACGCCTTGTTTAGCGTGCCGGGGGGTAACTGAGGTAGACCGGGATCGCGTTACGTGGGGTAAGAAGAGATGATAAAGTAAGCACGTTTAGTTTATAACAATAACAATGTATTAACGATAAAACTTTAACAATTATTGGTCAGAGAAAATGAGATTCTATTATACCCGATTACTACGGTGCGCATGTTTTCTCGATTTGAGGTACTGTTCATAGGTCTTTGTTTACTGTCTTATAATTTATAGTTTCTCTTAAGAGCTGGGTTTTATTTAAGAGCACTAAGAGCTTTCACTAAACTTTTTAACTGACTATTTAGACACTTGTCTTTCTCAACACTCTGACAAACTTCTTGTCAAGACTTTACTATGGAGGTTGTGCAACCCCTGGTCCTAGCAGTCGTCAAGTGGCCAACCGGTACCAGGTTTGGTAGGAAAGGAATGGAACCTAAAGCAGTCGTATGACTAACTCTAGGAGCGGATAGAACCCAGGAGGCAGTCGTCAAATGACTAACCTTGGGAGCTGGAGGTGAGACTAGGTCTGCCGAACTGAGGATTCGGTAGCGTATTTATATAAAACAAAGTGATGATCATTGCATGCATAAGGTTCAAAGTCGCTCCCGTTGATTGCTCGCGTTGTTTATAGTTTGCCTTTAATGTTTATATAACAATCTTCAAGTTCAAGTTCAAACTTGCGACAGGGTGATATTTGTTTAGTAGCTTATGCATTTTAGTAGATTACAATATTGTCGATATTTAAATGTTTCAAAAACATATCTGCATCTTTTGCAATAATTACTGCTACGACAATCACTTTTTCTACGTATTTGTTCAAAATAAAATCAGCGAGACCATTTTTTTCAGCATTTACTTCGAATGTTGTGAAAATTAAAGTCACTTTTAACCATATAATGCTTTTATTCGCACAAAAATAACATTGGGATAAATTTTAATTTTCCTATGGGGTTTTCCTTTTTTTACAAATTCGGAAGTGTCTGTTTGCATATTTTATTGTGAAAAATAGTCTTAACCTAATAAATAATTTATTACATAAAATAAAGGGAAGCAGGAACATGAGCATTTTATGAAAATAAGTTTTGGTAATGTTTATTTCTACAAATATTTTATCAAACTCACTTACAAATATTTTTTCTAGTTTAGAAATAGATGAAGCCTTCGTTGGGTGACTTTAGTTTAGTTTTTAAAAATAATTGTTTTCAGAGTCGTATGCTTTGAAATGTGTGAATAAGATTGACTAAAGCTTCTACTGCATTGGAAAACTGAAGATAAAGGTAGCATTCATGAATTTCTAAACCATTTTTCAAGAGATAACAACGCACAAATTGAAAGCATTTTGAAGTGTTATATTTTCATGTCGATAATCACAGTCTGGCAGACTAATAGATAGCTGCTTCTAAATTTGGAGAATTTTCGTAACTTTCATGTAAAATCTGATTGGTATATCGTAGTTGCGATAGGAGAACGTCTAATGCCCGGATTCTGAAGTACCAGATATCTAGTGTATAAAGTTATGAAGCCTATAATAATTATTATGGTTGCAATTGTATTAACAATCGTTGTCATAGGAAATATTTGAAGAATAAAGTTATCCATACTTTCAGAAACTGGGCATTAATCGTTCTCAAAATTCATATGATCTGAATGGAAAAAGTTTTGGCAAAATATTTCGCTATATGCTTTTTCAAACTGAATCGGAGTAAGGTCTACACAATTCTCATTTGGTTGTCGAATACTCTTAAAATAGTTATCTAAACAGTCAAGAAAATTACTATAGGTAAATAAAGGAACAAAACCAGAAAGAAATTTGTCAAATATGTTTGATTTATTGTCTAGGACGCTTAGCAACGCAGAAAGATATTGCCACGAACCAGATTAGCGGCCGCGGCGCGGCGCGCCGATTTAGCTCGAGTACACATATGATGCTGACGGATGGGACGATAGATCGTCTGACTATATAAGTAGGCGTAATTAGAACCAGGAAACTTCGTCTCCTGCGAAATCGGTAATTTTCACATCTGCTCCAGGCAATCTGTGACATAGTCTCAACAGCCGGCAAAAGAAGAACAACCACAAATATTTGTTAACATGGCGCCCAACGAGGGGTAAAAAAGTTATTGGCTAGTTTCCTGCAAATACGTTTTATTTCATAATTTTATAAACTTCGTTTTGGTAGTAAAAATTAGTCTTTCTTGTTAACGTGGTGCAAATAATAATCAAAGACAATAGTTAAATAATTGGAGATCATTCGACGAGAGTTGAATTAAGATAAGTCAGGCGATAAAAGAAGAACGAGCCTCAATTCGGAAAAAAATCAAGAAAAGTATAATAGACATATTATGTTACCGTCCAACAATTCCCTTGATAGCTGTAAGCAAAATCAATGCCCGAATGCACCGTTTGTCGATTCTAATCCTAGTTCCCCAATTCCGTTTTCGTAATCATTTGCCCGTGGTCGTCTGCAGATTAATTAATCCAGATAGAAAATCTGACAACGTTGACATCGTTTGAAGGCAGTCAATAACGCAATATAGCCAGAAACTGGTTCAACGGGGTTAGACTTTTATTTTTAACATAAATAAGACGGTAGATAGATACTTAGCTAATAGCCGTTATACCATTACACCTCATATCACCGAAAAAGTACTTATGTAGCCAATGATCATTCCCCATAAAATAAGTTGGGTTGGGTGAAGGTGCATGAGTTGGGATAATCTAATAGCTAGCCAACTAACACAAATCTTAATTTATTTAAAATAGACACTCTCTTAGGGGGTTTATTCTATTTGCTTTGTTGGATAGAATAGATACTTCCTTTTATTTATCAACTTACAAATCATTTTGGAATTCAATTTCTTCTATATTTTCCAGGAAGCTGAGAGCTGTAAGTTTTGCGTCGAAATATTCGAAAAAATTAATAACTGTTCATAGTGTCGAAATATCACTCCTTTCCTAGACTCTGCAATGAAAACCAAAGTTGATGATATCGAAGATATCTAGATCATCATCAATGAATATTTAGTCCTCTAACTCTATTTTATCACGAAATAATGAAAACATAGTGCAAAAAACTCCAACACAGAAAATCAGCGCCAAAAATGACTTTTAGGTTCACGAAAAAATCAATCTATTTTAAACAATGGTAATATTAATATTTTTGAATATATTTCTTTAGCATAAAACCGGATAATATACACGGAGATTTTGTTACTATTGAAACGTAATGTTGTGATCGATCATTTGGTGTCAAAACTTTTAGATCGCCCAAAAATAGTGGAATATTTGTAAAGTGGTTGCCGAAAGTGTTTAAAAGTACCAGAGGTGAATTAGTAAGTACTTCTAATGATTCCTTTACGTGCTCTTTTTGTGTATTCAAAAGTAATATCATTGTAAGCGTGGGCTCTAAATAGAGGGTTTTTGGGGTAAAATACTTAATTGTTTGCATTATAGTAATGAAGAGATTTCTCTGGTACTAATTGGAAACTAATAACAAGAATTTTAATGTGAAAATCAGACTATTTTATTGTTGCTAAAGGAAACACAAAGACTGCTTTCAAGTTGTTTCTATTTTAAAACTTGCAGAAAAATGTAGAAGCTGTGCATGCGTAGATATCGTAGAAAAGGCGTAAAAATATATTAATTTTTGCGATTTAAAAAATATCGCATGCCAAGAAAACAAAAAATTTACAACTTGCTGTAAACAGCAAAATATTAGTAATATAGCGTTGGGTCAGTCTTTCTAGCATGCATCTCGGAGAAGAGTAAAACCTTGAAAAGTTTATCTTTGTGGTTAAAATTTTCAATAATTAAAGCTTTTTTTAATGTTAAAAGAATATTGATATTAGCAAGTACCCTTTAAGGGTAAAAGCATTCTGTAGGATACAGAGCCAAGACGTCTAAAGTTTTCTCTAGATCTGCTCTAGATTGAACGTTTTTTACTGGAAGCTACAGATCAAATTTTCCTACTGTCAAAAGTTGCTTTAATCCTCAGTTTGACTGGTGCCCTTAGACGAGAAGAGTGTTACAATATGACTACAGATAATATCGAAAAAGCATAATTTGTGCTGGTAATTACACATATTTAACGAAAATTTACACTTATTGGCGCATAAATTTGTAATAGTAAATTTACTTGACATATATGACAAATATACTGCTCTGCGTCCTGCTAATATTAAATACAATAAATTCTTCGTCCAGTATTGTATAAAAATGTACCGTTCAAACTGTAGGTACTAATAAGTTTTAAAAATACTTAGTACAATTGCCAGATATTTAGAATTACAAAATCTACAACAGTAGTATACTGTTGTAGATTAACAGTTAACAGTTAACAGTAGTTAACGGCAGCTTTGGCGGCTAACTTCGCCATTTAGGAAGAAAGAGCACTCATCAGAAACATCTGATAATCTTCTAGTACTTAAAGTAATATCATCATATAATCATAATAATTATGTACCCCAGAGCAGTTATTTCAACTGATTCAGTTCTTATTGGAATTTCAACAAGCTTTTTTTGTTTTCCAAATTTTGAGTTCCTCGAAATTATGTAACTAGGCTGCACCCGAAAGTATTGGACACGTGTTGTTCATTAAATACATTTGCAGCACAATCATTGTTTCGAAAAAATAGCGAAATAATTTCAACTTTTTCTTGAATAGTGTAAATGATTTTAAAACGAAACGATGTTTGCAGAAGTAAATGAAGCACTAAACTAGTTAAAATTCTTCATTTTGAGGTAGTAATAATGATTTGATCCGCATTTTTCGACTAGTTCATTAAAAACATTCTTTCAGTTTTCTCACACTCTTAAAATATCCCTTTTAAACCTTAAATTCTGCCCATCCAAAATAAAAAAATAAGGCGACACTTTAAAATGACGTATAAGATGTAGTCCCTTTTCATTTAATATTTTTAGAGTGAAAGCGAAAATTACCTCCGCTTATAGGCCCCAGGCAATGATTATGCTAAAAAATATGTTCCCTTTGAAATTAAAGTTGACGGTTGCCAGCGCTTTTCTACATCACAATGCAGAAATTTGCAATGGAAAATTTTCGGTGGGCCACCCACCAACTGAGGCCGTCAAAACTTACGTCTACGTAGTAGCTTATACAATTTATCCATAGTTCGGCAATTATCGGCACGTACCTACGCTATTATTGTCGTAATATGTTTTGAATGGTGGGCGGTGGAATAAATTCGCGGAAACACACGCAAGCTGCTGTATATCCAGTATAACACGACTCTTAAACCAATTTTTTTTTATCATTAAACTAATATTTCACTTTATGCGTGACCCTCCGCTCGCTTCGTTCGCTTTGTGGACGCAATCAAATAAAACTAACACAAGTCATGCCCAAAATTAAGAAAAAATAATCTCAAAATGCAGTACCACAATAGAATCTTACATCTTTTCTAACACCGACTCATTTCCTAACGATGAATCGCAGGTAGTAATTGTACTTAAATCCAATCGTGGAGCAACAGTAAGATATTCATTGCAATTGGCTAGATTTTTAAAGCGCCACTTGAGTCATTCTAATCGACAAGCGGGTACGGACAGTGTAAACCTTGTAGTCTCGAGCCGTCGAGCCAGCCGAGTTGGACGGAAGCAACGAAAAATCTGGCGTAAATTCTTGTATATGGTTGTACTATGTACTAGCTACTACATATTATAGGGGTAGGTGTTGGTTATAACAATAAAAAATGGTTATAAGATACGCTAGTGTACAACATCGTTTGACTAGTAAAATTATTTATTTTAATTACTTTATTTTGTTATCTATAATAAAGTCGTAAATTTGCAAGTGCGTAAAGGAATTAAAATGTAAGTACTTTATACATATTTTTTTTTTGTTTTTCCGAGAAGTCTAATAATTAAAAGCCAGTTAATTTTAACATTGAAAATGTTTCTGTTATCCTAATATATGGCCCCTCGTGACAAAGTGCATGCTACATTCTACCACCGAACATTAACTATGGATAAGAAGGCCCACTTAACGGGATCTGCGTGTTCAGCGAGCGCTAAAAAGGAATCGTAGTTTATTTTCTTCGTTGCCTGGTAACGATCAGCGAACTCCGCGGCACACAGGTTGAATTTAAATAAAAGCTGGCCATAAACGATATTTTCGTTTGCAGTATATTTAATCAAATTTATGACGAAATTATTTATAGCACTCTAGTACTCTAGTTGGCTTTGGAATAACACATTTGATATATTGTGAATTGTTTGCAGCGCCCTGTCAAACTTACGTTATGGTTTTTTATTATTATCACCAGATAAATATTTTGATAAAGTTTGTATTCAACTGTATGTTTCAAAAATCTATTAACCTTTTTAATTAGTTATTATACATAACAATACTCAAGGTTTGTAATAACTAAGAGATTTTGATTTTGTGTTAATAATTTCACCATATTTCCGAATACAAATATTCTGACAAAAGGATGAGCTGGTCTATGGCCGCCGCATCAAAGGGCGCCTGCCAACATGATTGTTTTATTTGTATCATGGCCTGCCGATATTCTGCTAGTTTTCGCGCGGGGAAGGAGACACACCGTTGACATGTCGCCGCGCGCCGCGGAGAGTGATCCTCCTTATCATATAGTTTTGACCAAATACATAATGAAAAGATAAAAACTGTACTATACTGCTAACGTGCTAACACAACGTTGAGGTTATGTGTTGGTGTTATACCTAATTGTGCAACAACTGAAGCCATATTATCAGAATATGGCGCGTCGAAATGAGGATTCTGTATTGGTTAAATTTGTAAGGTGCGCAGTTTTCCCTGTTGCTGTCTTGGTTGAGCATTTGTGTTTCTCTGTTTTTTGCTTCATATGTTGTACTGTAAGTATTTTCAAAATGGTTTTATGTCTCTTAAATTACTTTTAACGCAACGCATTATTAAATTGAAATTTTAAAAACTATATCTGTTTTAAAGTCGTCTGTACGGGTGGGCAAGAAATTGAATAATCGATTAAACGCTTAATATTTTAGCAAATAACTGAATAATAGATTAATCGAAATAATCGATTAATCGATATTTTCTGAAATATTAATCGATAAGTCGATTAATCGGTAATTTCTTAAAAGTGAATCGAATAATCGATTATTTTCGCCCACCCCTCATCCCATAATATTTTAGTAAGTGAAACTGAAGCTGAAATTTCGGTAGAATCATTATTGCTGATCCAAGACTGATGTTACTATAAAAAGAGGTAATAAATACTTTGGCTGAATCAGCAGATAAAATTTATAATTTAGTTTTAATTTGTAAATGTGGCCTCGATATTACCTTGTGAGAGTCAGAATATAAGCAAGTGTTTTTGAACAACAGATGCTCTGATGCTTCTATATTTTTTACTAGTTTGGTTCCTATTAGATTAATTTTTAAAAATAGCGATCTCTGAAATACTTGTATGGCAAAATTGCAGGCCCTGATCAACGCGTTTCTGTCGTTCTCTTAACATTCATTTTGCTCGTGAGACTCCTGAATTAACCGTTGCAAAACAAAATTTGAATCATCGAATTAAAAATTTAAAACCCATTTTTTTACAACGAAGGAGCCCTTAATTTTCAAAATCATTTTTTAAAACGGTTTAAGAACATACAAATGATTTTTATACATGATTTTTATCGTTAATGATAATTAATACACCCTATATATAAATATAGATGATGAGCCAAAAATTCAACAATTATTTGTCTAAAACACGATATATTAAACGTATAATACTTAATAACTTTTATGTCTTATTTTTGGTAAACCTTATTATGGCCAGCTTTCCTAGAAATTCGACCAGTGTGCGCCGGGTCCAAAGGTCACTTGCCAGTATCATGCTAGTTTTCGCGCGGGGAAGGAGGCATACATTGATTTGTATAGGAGTGGATAAGCACTATTCAAAAGTGGCAACCTATGGGCGAAAAAACGGGTTTCTGCGCATGACAAAATCGACGCAAAATCGAAAAACGTAAACAAAGAAGATCCAGTTTCGTCACGCGCACTAAAACACTAGCCGTCTCAGCAGGCATCGATCAGGACCGAACTTGGCTTTTGTCTTTGACGTGTTTTCGTTTCGACAGCGGGCGCGGCGTTTTGTGTTGATAATTCGAATACTTTACTTTTTATTGACTTTCTTTGGACCTAGTGTTTGTAGTTGCTTAATTCGTTTCAGTTTAGTGGTTCACGTTTGTGCTTTGTGCGTACCCTATTTTCATTTTTCTTTTAATTGAACAATACGCACATAAGCAATGGGCGATGCTACCAAAATAGAATCCCGAAAGTGTATGTTAGTGTTTTGTAGCAGTAGAGGCAAAATACCCGGGATTTCCTATTTCAAGTAAGTATAATTATTATAAGTATTACTTATTTATACCTTATTGTTTGTTTCACTATGCTAACTCCCCATTTCACAATCGGCAAGACTACTCTTCCGAATATTTGGTGAAATAA
>MU193708.1:0-15131 GCA_016904865.1 Pissodes strobi | reverse complement strand
AAGTGAAACTAACCGAAAGTTGATTGGACTACTAACCCAAACTAACCAAACCTTTTAAAATTGATTACAACGTACCGGAACCGGTTAGAGAGACCCATTTACATGGTATTAAAATAAAAATAAAGTTCTTAAAATCATATACAGGGTGTTAAATAAATTATTTTTTAGAAAAATTGCAGTTTTTTCGAACTATTACCGATATATTTACAAATAAATATAAAAACAAATCCTCAAATAGTTGTTAAAAGATAATAAAAAAAAACTGAATCAAATTAATAACAATTAACAACTATTATCTCCTGTTTATTTCAAACGTTTCTGAGAAATTTACATGTAAATGATGGGCAAATATATCGCACTATAATAGAATTGATAAGACAGACCTACTGGACAAACATTTTTTTATTTATCCAAACGATTCGCAGATAATAGTGCGTTAGCCTAAAGGGATCGCCATAATTACCTGAATATTGCTACTAATTTTAACATAAATGATTTTCGGCCAAAACTAACATATGTCAAAGTATGATATTAAATAAATTCTTTTAAAAAATTAAAGCTCTCGCTGACGTATAAACGTATGATATATAAAATAAACATGGCTACTTTTTCTGCAAGTAAAAAATATATGTCAAAATCTGACATTTAAACGTGTCAAAATGTTAAGGTAATATTTTCACATATAATATTCATTTGAAATAAATTGACATCTAAAACAGTCAAATTTGACAGTTGCAGAGATCAAATTTAATTTGCCTACAATAGAGCATCGAAAACTAAAACCTTTTTGTTAAACACTTTTTTCGATATCTGATATCTTTAAGGAAAATATTGACGAATTTATTTAACTGTCAGATTAGACAATTGTTTGAACCGTCCAATTTACAGAAATCTGTATAATCGTATATTAATAGGGGATTAAGTTAACACATTTTAACATAACTATTGACACATTGTCTTCACGTTTTAGTGACATAACCATATTCTGTCTTTCACGCGACCTGTTATAATTAAAAAGGAAATGTGTAGTTTTGGTCGTAATTAAAAATCGGAAATCGATAGAGCAATGACAACTGTATAAAAAATGTCATATAAATTTGTCGGTATTGTTTATAGTTAAGCTTACAAAAATTAATGAAGAATTATAAGGCAACAAAAAGGTTTGATCTTTTAACGTTTTCCTCGAAATAAATTTGCTAAATTTGCAGTTATTTAGCTACAAAATAAGCATAAAGTATAATAATAATATAATACAGCGATGCAGTCTACAAAATTAATCTAGTACATTTTTGCGTCAATAGTCTAATTTTAAGCAAAATTATTTAATTTGTTCTGACGTTACTTATCACAAACACATCAAAACTAACTATAAACAATACCGACAAATTTATATGACATTTTTTATACAGTTGTCATTGCTCTATCGACTTCCGTTTTTTAATTACGACAAAATCTGCTTTTCCTTTTTGATGTGTAAGCATCTTACGCCGCGGTATGAGAGTAAATCTCGGCATGTGGGACGGAAATGTGTAAACGGCTGTGACATCATAACCATGTGCAGTGATTTTACGAGGGCTTCTCAAATATTTGTGCATGTCGATATAGGATATGTTTACGAGTACTAGCAGTCTCATTTTTTATTTATACCAGGTCGCGTTGAAGACAGAATATGGTTATGTCACTAAAACGTGAAGACAATGTGTCAATATTTATGTTTATGCAAATTTAGCCGTCGATTCAACTTTCGTTTAGTTTCACTTATTCTCAACTTATTTTAGTCATTTGAAGCGGTTCCGATACATTATGATCAATTTTAATAGATTTGGTTAGCTTGGGTTAGTCGTTCAATCAACTTTCGGTTAGTTTCACTTAGTCTCAACTTATCTTAGTCATTTGAACCGGTTCCGATACGTTATAATCTATTTTGATAGATTTGGTTAGTTTGGGTTAGTAGTCCAATCAACTTTCGGTTAGTTTCACTTAGTCTCGACTTATTTTAGTCATTTGAACCGGTTCAGATACGTTATAATCAATTTTAATAGATTTGGTTAGTTTCGGTTAGTCGTCGATTCAACTTTCAGTTAGTTGGGTCACTTAGTCTCAACCTATTTTAATCATTTAAACCGGTTTCGATACGTTATAATCAATTTTAATAGGTTTGGTTAGTTTGGGTTAGTCGCCGATTCAACTTTCAGTTAGTTTCACTTATTCTCAACCTATTTTAGCCATTTGAAGCAGTTCCGATACGTTGTAATCAATTTTAATAGATTTGGTTAGTTTGGGTTGGTCTAGTGTAGTTAGACTCTCTCCTGGCCGAACGTGGTCCAGTTTTCGTACAGGATCCTCATTTTACCCCGGCTACATGTCCTGAAAAGTTCAGCCCTCTAGCTATATTAAAGGGGCGTTTCACTTTGATAAGCGTTTATTTTTTTCTGACGCTAAAGAAGTCACTTCAATAATAATTAACACACAAACAAACCAAAGGAAACTGGCGTCCACGCAAAAATTTTGTCGTCGACGACTGTACTAAACATATCTCGGACTAAACTGACTGACAAGCACGTGGAGATGACAGTTGACATGTTTACCTCCCACTCTAAATTTTTGGGCGAAATTTATGTTGTCGCTTCTCTGCGGTTGTTATTCTCGGGCTAAGTTATTATTAAAGCTTCTATTAATAACAATCATCGGAGATTTAGATCAGGTGGGTCTACTATCATTAACCATAAATTACCAGATTTACGTCAATCAACATCTTTTTAAGCATATTAGTTACGTTATTTTTTGGGGCGTAGCGCTGGTTTTCCGTCAAGCAAGTCGGATATGTTTTACTAATCAGGGGAAGTTTTTCTTAAATAAAAACAATCGATCGCCATAAGACGCCAGAGGTCCAGAATTCCGTTAAGATAGTGCGTGATCGTTACTGGCTGCCCAGCCTGAAGAGTCGAGCCTAGCCTAGCCTGTACCGCTATCAAAGGCCGACGGTTTTCGCAGTTAGAAAAATTTTTAGTGATAAATTCAAACTACAATTTTTTTTATGAATATGGCATGATTGTTTACCGTCGGGCGGTTGACAATGTTATTAAATTTCGATGAAATATGGATGATTATATCACTGGCCGACGTTTTTGACGGTTGTAAACACTCGGCCGACGCAATTTACAGTTCAAAGAAACGCATACAATTTGGACTGTCTGTTTACCGTCGGCCATCAGTTTCATTCAATTGATAATGTTGCAAAATGACGATATGCACATGGGCCGTCGAATCGGATGGTTAAAACACCTTTTAAATAAATTAAAAAGATGTAAACAATACAAACAATTTTAACTGATTGTTTACCGTCGGCCACCAGTTTCAGTAAACTGATAATATTGCAAAACGACGATATCTACGTGGGCCGACGAATCGGGAGAATAATTTAAATGCTATCAAATAATTGAATATAATAATTTAAGATTGCACAACATACCTATTAGTTACCTATAGGTAGCATTTAAATTAAATTAATATTTTGAAATATTATACATATAACATATTATATTCCGGCATATTTAGAGCAGGAATGCCAGCAACAGCTGTGACAAACGCACGACAGTCCTTTATTTATTTTCAGTTGCCAGTTTATGACGTCGTCGTGGGTGAATGGTCGCAGTGGTTTTAACGTCGAAAAATCGGTAATAACGGCAGTATTACATGCAAAAATATTCTGAAAATGTGTAAATAGTCGATGATCACTACAACACGTCGACTCTTATAAAAATAGTTCGTGAAACTTTTAAACTTAATCAGCAAAACGTGTGGCAAATTACATCAAAAGATTATCATGACCGGTTAAAAAGGGAAGCTGCTTACGAAATATTAGTGGAAAAAATTAAAGAAGTGGAGCCTTTGCCAAACAAAGATTGTGTAAATAAAAAAATTAATAATATGCGTAAAAGTTTTCGGAAAGAATTAAAAAAGATAACGGAATCGATGAGAACATCAGGAAGCGGTGCAGACGAAGTATACCAGCCAAAATTGTGGTATTTTCAACTCTTACAATTCTTAAATGACCAGGTACTTTCCACAGCTAACAATAAACCAACAACAGCAAGAGCATCGTCTGTCGATGCCATCACGTCCAAAAACATGGACAATTTGGTACGCCTCAAGGCTGTCCGCCACATTTTCCGCAGTGTGTGGAGACCCACACATTTGGCTTTAGGTTTTACCGTTGCGTGTGGAGCCTCCTTAAGAATACAGTAACAAAAAATAACAGTGGAATGTTCTCTTATCAGTGTTGATGCCCACAATTTCGTTCAACAACATACAATAAATAAACCGGTCGATCGGGTATAGTGCTGGCGCTGACCATAGGATTTATTTGCCCAATTTTCTAAACAGCTTATTAAAGTATGTCTACTTGTAAAAAGTGCAACGCAGAGGAAGGCGACTCGTACTCTCTTGCAAAATGTGACAATTGCAAGACACTACTGTATGTAAACTGTTCCACTCTTACAGCCTTTGAGCACAAGGGGGTTACGGTTAAGAAGCGATCCCCTTGCGTGTCCTACAACTGTAAAGAGTGTCTTCAGCTCAAAACTACGGATATTGGAGACAAGAACACTTTGTCTATTTTAAATCAGCTACTAAATAAAGGCTTTGAAGAGGTTAAAGGCCTTATCCTTAAAACCGAAAAACCAAACGAAAAGCTCTCAAAAACACTAGATAGCACAAACAGATCCCTGACCTCTTTCAAAACTGAGCAGGCTCTTGCGTTGTCCAAATTGGATGTTTTATCCACGACTGTTTGTGACATTAAGAAATGCAACGAGGAACTTCAGACCAGTGCCAGTGCCACGACTCCACTCACGACAGGCAAAGATCAAAAACAGCTACAAGATTTGCAATCTGCATGGAAAAATTAAAGAGCAACAAGCGGAAATACTGTGCCTTAGGAATGATTTAGAAAAAAAATAGCACCAGCCTCAGGGTAAATCCCGCCGGTACTCAATCAAACTCTGGTTGCAACTCTATGACTGGAAAACAAAACCAATCTGAAAAACCAGCCAATACCCCATACAGTTCAAAAAGTACTGGCCTCGTAGGCCAAAAGAATACTGACGAAACTCTCACAGCGGCTGAGCTAACTCCTCAAACCTTTATTATTATCTCCAAGATCTCGAACGACGCGTCAGATGCGACAGTAATGGAATATCTAAAAAATAATCCTGGCGAAAGGGAAAAGTTCTATATTGAAAATGTGCCCGTTAAGTCGGGCGAATACAAAGTTTTTAGAGTAAAGGCCAGAAAGGAACTTGACGACAACCTCATGAATCCCCAAAATTGCCCTGAACATATAGTTTTTAAAAAATCTCAGCAGATATAGCCATTTCGTTCCTAGTTTCGAAGCAGTTACAACAATCAGGAAACAGCTACAACCGAAGCTTCAACCGCAACAGCCGAGGCTTTAATTACCAACCGAGATGGAAGAGATAACTCTTAAACATACATTTGGAAAACCATCCACATTAACATACAAGGCATCACAAACAAGATACCTCACTTGGAACTTCTGTTACGACAAGAAAATCCACACTTTTTATGTGTGTCGGACATTGGATGGTGGCGGAGCAAGCAAAAGTTACTACCATACCAGGGTACCAATTAGCAGCAAACTTCTCGAAAAAAACACTCTCATGGTGCTGTTGCCATTTACAGCATGAACGAACACTTCAAAACCATGGAATTACTAAAATTCTCAACATAATTAATTTTAGAATGCGTAGGTATCTCATTTAAATTTAATAATCCAGGTATAGCTCTTCCGTCAGTTTATCATTTGTGCAATAATGCTGTTCCAGATAGTTTTAGCAGATTCATAACTGCATTCAATGAAACACTTTGTTATATTACAACTCAACATCAATTTATTTTAATATGCGGTGACCTAAATGTAAACTATTTAAAGGATGCACATGAAAAAAACATTCCCTCCGACTTGCTGGAGAGTTTTAATATACGGTCTATTCTACCACTTGAACCCACTAGGGATTCCTCGCATCATACTCCCTCCGCCTTAGATTATGTTATCACAAATCTCCCCAACTTTCAGGCCAGTAATCTTGAGGCAAACATAGCGGACCATAAAGCACAAATAATTATCTCGGAAAGCAATGAAATTGTAGTCTCCAATAAACATTACTTTAAAAGATTTTATGACGCTCCTAATATTTTTCAGCTTAACTATCAGTTATCCAGGACCAACTTCAGCCATTTATATACCCTCAATGACCTAAACGAATCATGGTTTTTTCTGGCACAATTTTTTTTATTGTTCGGAGGTTGCCTGTCCTACTAAAACATTAAACATAAAAAACACTTAAATAAAATAAAGCATGGCTAAAAGCGGATCTAATAAAGCAAAGTGAGCATTTAAAGAACTTATTTTGGCTTTCTTATACTCTCGGTACTCAGGAATCTAAACAACTTTACTATCAGACAAAAAAAATATTTCATAAACCACTAACTATAGAAAAACAATTTCTTGAAGCAAAAACTAATAGATACCGCATATAACTCAAAAATTATCTGGCATGTAGTAAACACTAGGTTTTGGGAAAATAAAAAAAGAACACAATTTTATCTAATGATACTTGCATAACTAACTCATTAGAAATTAGTAATGAATTTTGTATTTTTTTGCCACCAGCGCCGAATAAATAAAAATAAATTCAACCTGCAATGATAATTTCAGCATATCGGATTGCACTTCCTGCGAACCTTATTTACAATCCATTTTTTCACATCTTTTAGTACACACGAGTTATACTCTGCTTTAAAAATTTTAAAAAACAAAACTACATGCTCTGGCCTGTATGATGTCCCAGTCTTTGTTTTAGAACAACTTTGGGATCATATTAAATTCCCCATATGTCATATTTTTAACCTATCGCTCGACAATGGCATCTTTCCCAATAATCTGAAAGTGGGCGAGATAATTCCAATTTTCCAAAAGGGTGATAGAGAAAATGTAGAAAATTATAGGGGAATTACAGGTCTTTCCACAATATCGAAATTGTTTGAAAAAGCAGTTTTAGATCGCTTAGAAAATTACTTGAGATGTTCCAGACTAATTTCTGACAAGCAGCATGGCTTTAGAAAAAACTTTTCAACAAATACAGCTGCTTTTGAGCTTCTAAACTTCATCTACACAGGCATTGATTCATCATATTACACTCTGGTCCTTTTTTTCGACCTAACGCGGGCTTTTGACTGCTTGAACAGTAATTTTTAAAAAAGAAGATGGACGCGTTGAGTATTAGAGGTAAAACCGAGGGTAAAACCAACGACTGGCTAACTTCATATATGGAAGAATGCAAAATAAAAGTAAGAGTTGGGTAGGTTACATCTCAGGAACAAAAAATCAACTGCGGTGTGCCACAAGGCAGTATACTATCACCTTTGCTATTTACACTTTTCATTAACGACTTAGAAAAACATCTACAACTATCTGATAAAGATACCAAACTAATACTTTACGCAAACGACTGTACCGTGGCGATTTCGGCAAATAGCCTTGAAAATCTGGAAAATAATTCCAATGAGTCTCTAAATAAATTTGCCACATGGTGCATGAAAAACAGGCTTATTGTTAGTGAATCGAAAACTTGTTATATGACCTTTTCACAGCGCAAAGATTTTCCCCATGACACAATATTATCCCTAAATACTAAACGAATTAACAAAACCGACAACTTCAAATTTGTAGGTATTTATTTGGACCCTCATCTAAAATGGTGTAATCACCTGAATCACGTGGCTAGTACACTTAACATGACATATTTTGCCATCAGAAACCTCAAAAATATCCTAGAAACTAAACAACTTTTTAATACATACTATGCCCTAGCTTATAGTCATATGAGTTATGGTATTATCTATTGAGGTCAATCATCAGAATTATCCAGAATATTTATCCTACAAAAAAGAATAATCAGAAAAATATTTTCACTTAGCCATTTAGATTCTTGTAAACCACTTTTTCAAAAACAAATAATGCCGTGCATTTTAATTCTACATGCTGTGCTATTCGTAAAAAAACAATTTAACAGATTCTCATAAGCCTCAAACATACATAGTTATCCTACAAGGGCTAACAATAATATATACATCCCTCTCTACAAAACTGCTTCCTTTCAGAAAAGCCCATATTGCTTTTACAGCAACATGTATAACCAAAACCAACTACCAGCAAGTCTAAAAGAAATAAACTCATTTACTTTAAGTTCAATAAACAGTAAAAAGCTATCTCATTGAGAGATGTTTCTATAAAGTCAATGACTACTTTACGATTTTACGATAGTTCTTATTTTAATGCATTTTAGCTACATAACCTAATTAAGTCAAGTCATCTTTAATTTATAAATTGTTAAAGACTGGAGGCTCCAGATGAGAAGCTCAAGTCTTGTTACTGTAAGTTTCTGTGAAATGTTTTAGCAAAACTTTTTGTAGCTTTTTAGCTTTTAGATTTAAGTTTAGTTTTAAGTTTTGTTTTGTTAACTATTCATATACAACTTGTAACTGTCAAAACAGGAAGATTGAAATAAATAAATAAAATAAATAAACGACTATTCAGAGCACTCTCGACGGAAAAATTGAGAATTTCCATTTCCTTGTACGCTCTTATAGACCGCAAAATAGGTTCCGCGGCATTCGTCGATTTTGCAATTTCATCTGAATTTGGTAATTAGTTATTTTGCGCGCGGTTGTAGAAAAAAAAATGTTAAAGACAAAGTCGGTTCCGATCAATATATTATGTTGCAGCCTTGCAGCTAGCCACAATGAGGACGCGTGTCGCTTGGCCTGATGCAGTGTTTTACATACCATTGGTGGTAGGGGTACCTAGTGCCACTGTTCAAAAATGTCTGAATCTTTGAAAACTCCCTATTAGATATTGCTATCGCCCGATTCATCGGCCCACGTACATATCGTCGTATTGCAATATTATCAGTTTACTGAAACTAATTGCCGACAGTAAAAGATCAGTCCAAATTGTTAGTATTTTATTACAAATTTTTAATTTTTGTATAAGGTGTTTTAACCGTCTGATTCGTCGGTCCACGTTCACATCGTCATTTTGCAACATTATCAATCGAATGATGCTGATGGCCGACGGTAAACAATCAGTCCGAATTGTTCATATTTTTAACAACATTTTAATTTGTTCGAAATAGTTTATAACCGCCTGAATGGTCGGCCATTATTATAAACAACAATATTTCGTCTAAATTGAAGTAACTGTCAATATTTTACACGGTAAACAAACATGCCATATTCATAAAAAAAATTGCACTTTGTATTTATCACTAAAAATGTTTCTAACTGTGAAAACCGTCGGCCTTTGATATTTTTCGCTACCCCATAGCATAAATAGACGATCGCCCTGAACGGCCGACAGTAAACGATCATACCATAATAGTCGTTTTTTTTTGCAATAACAAATGATGTTTTGGCCAATTTATAACCACGCGAAACGTCGCCAGATAATTGTCCGCTGGACTTTTCTGTCATTAACTATCGTTTAAAGCAGTCGGCCGACGGTAAACAATCATGCCAAATCGCAACTTTTTAATACACTTTCGCATCAACATTCCGAATGTTTCTGCACGAAAGAGAGCTCCAATTTTGACATCACGCATTAATACTCGATCAATGAAAGACAAAAATTCGAATGCCCGACGGTAAACGATCATGCCGAAAAAACTGTCATGAGCCGTTAGTCTATTAGGTAAATGTAATAATGAGGTGTTTTGTAGTAAATAATTAATTCTTTTGCGAAGTGTTATATATCTACAATTTGGTGTTAAGCGTTTAGGAAAAATTCAATGATTTTTGTTAGAATGTTAAGTTAATTTTTAAATGTCCCTTATCAACAGTTTTTAGCAAAGGTAACCATGCGCTGTTAAAACTTACAGAAGTTAAAGCAACACATACATCTTTATTTAATAAAATTATACCACTTTCTTTAATTTTACGTTTTTTTAGATGATGGTTTTTGCCAAAATACTTGAAGCGTTCGATTGTATTCTATGATTGTTATCAAATGCATGTTGACAAATATGTGATTTGTGGAATTGTGTATTTTTAATATAATTTGGTGTTCTTTAATACGTTTTGATAATGGTCTACAGGTTTCACCAATATAAAATTTATTGCATTCACATGGTATCTTATAGATAACATTTTTAGTAATTTCACTTTCATTGAGTAGTTTGGTATTTGTTAGTTTGGGTCTAAGAGTGTTTTATGTTTTGAAAATGGTACGAATATTAAATGTATTACCTATTGGTTTTATTATGTCTGATAAACCAGGAATATATGGAATAAAGAGGTTCGTAATAGGTCTATTTTGATCTTGTCCAATATTGGAGTTTGTTCAAACTCGATAAAGTATTTTTCAATGAAATCAATAGGATAGTTATTATTAATTAAAAAAATTGGTTAAAAAATCTTTTTCTGTGTTGAAATTATTTATTGGGTGATTTGATTTAAATTTTAAATATCTGTTTGTATGTGTGGTTTTCTGTATATTTTTGTTTCCAGTCTTTTTTTATAAGACTGTCAAGAAATGAAAGTTGATCATTAATTTATTTTTCTATAGTGAATTTAATTGTAGGTTCTTTGGTGTTAGAAAATCTTTAAGGAAATATATATATAAAATTGCAAGTTGCATAAACATGTTTGTTATCTAAACTAATATTTACAAGCATACATTCATTCATACTTTTTCGATTTGATACTTTTTCAAATTCATAAACATCAAGATATTTGGCTTTTTGTAATTGCAGTTTATAGAAACCTTCTTTGATATCTTGCTCTGTTGTATCTTGAAGCAAATGCGTAACTGGATTGGAAAGATGCACCTTTTTACTGTGAATATTTCAGTAGATCAGTTTGGTCTATATTCCTTTTTGCATACTACTCTAAATTTGGAAATATGTAAGTTATCACCAACATTATATTTTCAAATCAAATCAAACTCAAATTTATTAGCATACAATACATCTTGTTTACAATTGAAATTTAAATCATCACCTAAAACTCTTTACAGTATAATAATAATATTTACCAACACAATGGATTTTAAAAAATCTATGTGTATTGGTTATCTACCTGTTCTAGTTAATTTCTTCTTATATTTAATATTTGGTCTTTATGTTATCCTGAATTTGCAATAAGCTGTGTTCAATAAAAACTTCTCTTGTTTTTTTGTTATATCTGAAGGCTTAAGACCAGTTCTATATTTTGCATTATTATAGATATTCATAATTTGCTTCAACGCATTGAGTCATGCGTAGGACCACATAATAAAGAGCACTCTATTTTTCATTAAATTTTATACTTCGTTTCCTGTAAATTCGCCACCAAATCGATACAAAAGTGAAGTGTTTGAACTTTAAATAAATTTTCAAGGGCCCTGGCAACTTCTTTAGCCGTTTTATATTTCCGTGTGTACGTTTATACGTATTTAGAATAACAACTAATTATTAGAACTAAAATAAATTTTTAATAATTCCTTTCTCTTTCATATTCTCTCATGGCAACTAAATCAGCTTGCATCAAATCCATAATTTTTACGTTTAAAATTTATTTTTATAGGTTTATTTATTTTTTAAATTATTTGTTGTTTTATATTAGACATGTTAGAGATCAATCTATAATGTAAGCTTTGATTGAGTTGATTCCGTTTATGTAACTTGTATTGCCAGCAATCTGGGAGACAAATAACAATTTTAGTATTTCTACAAGCTTATTTGGACCATCCCAAAAGATGTTATTAGAAACTTTTATAAACATTACCATTCATTTACCTTGTTCTTCTATATTATCATCATCATCATCATCATCATCATCATCATCGTCGAGGGTTTCAAGCTCAATATTCGATTGATTAATAGTCAAAAGTGGTTCGATTCGTTTTTAAATTCCACATTTTTACTTTACTTCAAATTTTTTAGATCGTTAGTTTTAAGTAAAATGCGTGCATAGTTTCTTAGTTGTAACATTTTGATTAAAGAGCAATGCATATTAGCCACTTTCCTTAACTGGATTTAGTAATTTCTCTAAATACACGTATTGAAGAAGTAAACGTTTTCAAATTTTAAACCATTTGGATATTTAAGCAGACTAAGCATCACTTTGGTTTTACCACGTATTGTTAATGGAAGCAAAACACCATATTTAATATCTTGAGCCTTAATTATATCTTGGTTATCAACTTCCAACCTTGTTTCTCGTTTTTTTGTTTCAATCTTCTTCATCAGAGTGTTGTGGCCCTAGAACAAAATTACAGAAATGATTAGCACGTGTTGACGTAGGAATTAACCAATTAAATGAAGCATACAAGGAGCACGATATTGCATATTGAAGTAAAAAAGAATTATACGATCGTCACAAAACTGATAAAATTTTACTTAAACGAGCTTTAAGAAGACTTACTTCAGCAAACGCTTCATGGACACAAAAATTGGAGTGATCAGTGATTCAGTTGCTATGCATGGTAGAATTAAACTTGGGATGAGTGTGAAATCATCACAAAATAAATTCGAGAATAGATCAAATATAATTCAGCTTTTAAGTTGCTGCAAAAGAACAGCATTGCTCGTCTAACTTTATTCATAATGCAGCAAAGTATCAAAACCATGCAGAATTATTTGAAAAAATAATAAGTGCCTAATGGGGAAAATAGGTGGTGATAGCACAATCGGCAAAGAAAAGAAAAAAAGGGTAAAAGGTTATAAAGCAATAAGAAGGAAAATTAAACAAAAAATAAATTAAAAAAAGCATATTGATAATTATCATGAACAGAAAATATTATAAATTCTGCTAATCCGACGACGACGACTGAAAGATCAACTGAAAATACTGGTAGCAACAACAACAACAAAAACAAGAGAAATTTGCTGTTTAAGAAAATTGAGAAGGAATTATTAAAGTAGCCGCTTTATTAACAGCAGCAGAAAATTAAAACAAATAAATGTATATACAGTGATGATTATCACAATTATGATGTTTGGGAGAGTAATAGTAAAAAAATTAAAGTTGAACCATGTCTAATGCCATCACCACCACCAACACCACAAATGCCAAACACACGAAAATAGAGTGCATGCGATGACTGATGAAGAAACTGTTTCATCATTTAAAAACAAAAAGTAGCCTAATATAAAATTATATCTACTATTTAAGGTTTTCAGGTTGTAAGAAACTTTCTAAAAGCATACTCATAGTTATAATAATTATAGCGATTAGTAACGTAAAGTAAAGAAAAATTATGTGTATGCTCAATAGCAGCAAGAGAAAAACAAAATTAAAAACAGGACAGAACAAATGGAGGAAATACAAAAAGAAATATCATCTAAATCTATTGATAGCACTCTGAAAATAGCTACTAAAGCAGTTCAAAATGAAACAGATAAGGTTAGGCCACTATCACCCAGGACAATTAAAGTTCCAAAAACTGATGTATATTGCCTCTAGTACCACTATTTGCTGGCTTAGTGTATTGGGAACTCTAAGCAGGGGAGCAGCAGGTATTCCAAAGGCTCGATTTACTGAAAACAATTAGAAGAATGTTAACGTAACAATAAAACTATGGAAGGCATATCAATGGGAAAAGGGTTTAATTTAAGACCACGCAAAACTAGATTGGGCCATGTATTTTTAAAACGCCGCTACCAAATATTAAAAAGTAGTATTAATATTACCTAAACTTGCTTTAGCTAATTTAGAAATAAGTATGTATGCTAAAAAAATTAAAACACACATTTTCGAGGAGTTTTTATGTAGAAAAGAACATTTACTATTTTGACATCTTTGTAAAGAGATGACGTTTCAATATGCTGTTTAAAGCCAATAAAAAAGCATTCAAAAGTAGGGATTCTTCTTGTGAGCCTACAGGATGTCTCAAAAAACCAACACAAATTGGCCATGTAAATGAATTCAAATGTAATATTTGTATTAGCTTTCAGGAATATTATATATTTTAAAAGTATAAAAAAATTGTAAATAAGAAATTTATTTACAATCGTAGACACATTTGTTTGTTAGTATATTTTTTATCAACCAATGTCATCATCTTTTTAATGTTTGTGGATACCTATCGTATTTATCGACGAATTAAAATAATAGCACGCATTTATTTCCTTTGATTTACTTAACTAAGTTATTACACGCCAGCGGCGGAGTTCTAACTACCCTAAATCACTAATGAAACATTTTGTAAGGATTAACAATATTTAATAAACCCGGATATAAACTCTAAATTATAAGATTAATAAGTACTAAATCTTTTAATCACATGTTTAATCAACAAAAAAGGAATACTGCGAATAATGTTCCTAATTTAAATTTAACTTGTTTTTCATGTTTCCCCGTTATTTACTTTAACATACTTTAATATATAAAAAAATATATTTAGAGACACTATTTACTTCGTTCTTCGTTCTCTGGTTATCCAATTACCTTCTCAAAAAACAATCAAAATAGGTAGGTAAGAAATAACCAAGATATCCAGATCGTTTCATTATGAGTTTTTCATTAAAAAATGAGGCATTACTTTATGTTTGTATTTTTAGTTTTAACTTGAACCGTTTTAAGATTATATATGATATGGTTTTCGTATTCTATTTAAATATTTCAGACAAATCAACTTAGGAAAATCATATTTTCTGGATACGCTTCATCAAAAATTAAAGTTCTTCATCTCTATAATTTTTCTTGGTAACAACAATGATTAGATGTTAAGAAATACTTTTTCTTTTAATATAATATTTTTATTTTCGTTATGTAAACACTAAACCTCATTTGGGTTCTTTCTGTATATCTGAAGATATGAAAGATAATCGAATGTCTTTCTATCAATAAATATATCGGGTGTTCATTTAGTGTGTAATTCCTCGAAATCTTATTAGCTGATACAGATGGGGAAAAAAATCTTTAAAAGCAAGACTTCTTTGGTTATCAAAGATGCATATTTAAAAATATTTTGAATTATACTGGTACTTCGCAAAAGCTGGACAAACCAAATTTAACTTTTTTTAATTTGACAATATACATTTGTAATATATATATTGTCAAATTAAAAA
>MU193707.1:5596-22321 GCA_016904865.1 Pissodes strobi | reverse complement strand
GTATATTTGAATAATAAGATATCTCTTCCCTTAAATTTTTCTGGTCGCCATTATTGTGAAATTCGCGTGTATTACGAGCTCGGGGGTTTCCTCAATCCCCAATTCGCCGACTATTTTGGCGACTATGCCAGGCTGGTTTACAAACTGTACGCGCCTTACGTCAAATATTGGTAAGCCTGAAAATTGCTCTTTGACTTGAAACTAGGTTAACCTAAACAGTTACAACCTAAACAGTTACAGATATTTTGCAGTACATCAGTTGTATTTAAAACGTTTGATACTTTTGGACTGCCTTAATATACAAAGTGGGGAAAGTTTCAATCTTTTGATAGTAATAACTTCAAAACCGTCGTAATTACAGGAAAATGCTGCATACGAAACACATTGTTTTTAGGGACGCCTAACACTAAGTAACAGTGTCACAGAAAATGAAAAATATCGTATAATAACTTAGTATTAATGGATATAGATAGTTTTATGGAGTATTTAACATATAAGCTACTTTTGAACGATGGTTTAACGTATTCCGTAATGCTCCCTAACATATTTGCTGACACTCTCACATTCCGATATACCCGGATATGACCCTGGTTAAATTCATTCATAAATCGTCAAAAGTATAAAGGAAATCGACATTATCTCATTCTGATAGCAACAAATATAGAAAACAATTGAAATAACGCATGAATTGACAAAACATCCTAATACATTCCGAAAGTGAGATTAATATTATTAATACGTAAATTGATAATTTCGAAAGCACTTGAACTTAAAATAAGCATTTTTCGAGATTTCTGTTTACTAGTTCTCGAACTAAGAATATTTAAACGGTTCCATGCCAATTGAGATGTTTTTAAAAAGAGCAAGAGCTATCGGCAGAAAGTCAAGTGGAATCATATAATCTGGCCATCCAACTGACCAGTAGTACTAGGGATATGAGACTAATTCATCTTATTTCACTTTGCTTAATTTTATTTCTCATTATTCTTTTCAAATAATTTAATTTTTAATATCAAGGAACCCATCACCCAAAAATACTCAATGTGGAACGTTTCTGACAGCCGTTTCCCTTACTCAAAGAAAGAATCAAGCGGCATAAAATCAGGCTATCTAGCTGGCCAACATCTAGCTCAGAACATGCAAGTGATTTGATTTTAAATACTCATGAGTTTATTAAATAACAATTTCTTTAGGTTTACAATTAACGAACCATCGGCAATTTGTAACGGAGGTTACGGATCAGAATTCATGGCGCCCGGACTAAATTTGGCAGGAGACGGCATGTACCAATGTGCCTACGTACTTCTCAAAGCGCACGCCAAAGCTTACAGAATCTACGATGAAGAATAATTTAAAGCTCAGTATAATGGTAAGCCTAACATTATTGATCCACCTAAAAAATTAGTATTAAGTTTATTTGATTTAGATTGCAAGTTGACGGAGTGTGTGTATGGCATTTCCTCTTTAGCGAAATGTATTAATTTATTTTTAGGCCAAGTCGGTTTGGTTCTTAACTTTGACTGGGCGGAACCTGCCACTGATGACGCTCTCGATTTGGAAGCCCAAGAAAGATATATCGAATTCCAGGTAAGTAACTTTATTTTCGTTTTTTTGGACTTTATTTTCATTTAATTTTATGTTGATTATCTTCGCTACAATTTTATTTGCTAGTTTTATTTTTTTCAACGCCGTTCCGTTTTATTTTTGTTTTTACTAACTGCTTTTTGCTTTTTTATTTTATTTTCTTTACTTTTCATTAATTTTCACTTTGTTATTTAATTGTATTTAATCAAACTCTTTAAACTCGGAACTTTTAAATAACGTAGTCCACGTGAGTGAAAAATAAAAGTTGACTTATATGACATTGACGTTTGACAAATGGCCGATCTCAAATTAACGCATAATAGATGCCACGCCTTAAGAATGGTGTAGCTCAACGTCAAAAATTGTCAAAAATTACGGATAGTGCGTTTTTCTATTCATCTTCTCAGATTCCAATACTTTAGATCAGCATAAAATGACTCTATGGCTGAAAAATTAAAAAAAAAAAAACATTTTCGATAGCTTCTATAAATATTGAAATCACTACATATTAAAATATTTTCATTTTATTACGTTTACTTAATTTCCCTTAATCTCATTTTAATTTTATTAATCTTTATTTTGTTTAATTTGGACTTTTTATCATATTGTTGAGCTTTATTTTCTCTTATTTAAATTGTCATTAAGTAACTATGTTTTCATCTATTTTTAGATTATTTAGCTTTAGTTTCTTTTTATTCAATCTTATTTTGTTTCATATTTATTGTAATTAACTACATTTTAAATTTTTTTAACACTTTTTTATTCCTTTAATTTAATTTTATTCACTTTCACTTTTATTTTATTTTAAATCGATAAATTCTTAGATCTAAATACCAAACGATTTCAGCCGGAAGCTAAAAGCTTTTGGCCCAAAAATGACACCTAACAGAGAATTTATTGATTAATATGTGATGATTATTATTATAAATAACCAACGGAAACCAAGATGTAAATTATTAAGAGAATAGCATAGTCTACGTGGACGAAAAGTGAGAGTTGGCGTCTTTGACATTTGACAGATGACAAGCCTCAAATTGACAACTGAAACTTGGTACGCCCTAAAAGTGACGCAGCCCTCGTAGATACAAAGTGACAGATAAAGTAAAGGCCCAGAATTTATGATGACAAATGACAGATTTCGAACTTGAATGGCAGCTGACGGATGTCACAAAGAATACGTCACAGATTGCTTGCGATTATCAATTTATAGTTCAAGTCGGAAATAATAGTCAGTGACTCATTTTTAGTTTTAAGGCACCCCACGAGGGGTAAGGGAAGAGAGAAGGAAATTCCAGTGGCGGATACAATTGCTTTGTAAATTATTATGTTATAATACCTATATAATGAAATAGTAATAAGTAGACTTAAGCAAATATCTACTTAAAAAAATAAAGTTTATGCACATAAATATGCATGATTTTAGTCTAAAATATGCAAAGAAACGTATATTCAAAATTATTCCTACGTATAGTAATAAGCAACAAAAATTGTAGGTACTACAAACAAATAGTACTATGTATTCATTAAGGCTAGGAAAAAAAGAGTCATGGATGATAAGGGGTTTTTCTTATCATAAAATACCATATTGAAAGTTGCATCGAAAGTTTACATCAAAAATCAATAAAATTTTAAGATTACTACTCGTTATCGGAGGTTTGATCAGAATTTGATTCAGAATCATTACTATCACTACTTTCGGAACCAACATTGATAATAAGAGGTTCAACTATAACTTTGACCGTAGTATCCAAATCCCACATTTTTAGTTTTATGACATGTTCGATACACTTCTGCCAATTATCAGCTGCAACGCTATCAATAACTTCGTTTAACAAACACGCATACACGGTTTTTACCAATGCATGTTCGCCCACAGTTAAATGTCTTTTCACTTCTTTTGCAGGGGGGGGGGGGGCAGCTTCGCCCTGTTCCATTTTACAAATTAATATTTTGAACAAACAATACAAAAATTCACAGTCCTTCGCAAAGATGCAACCGGGGAGACATTGAAAATGATGAATAAAAACGCAAAAATGTGATTTGCGTTGAAATTCATATAGTTTCAAAAAGCAGAGTTTAAAAAAGTAAAAATACAAACACATGAGTGTTTGTCATATAGGTATATAATTAAAGAAATGCATTTTTAGCAATAATATTAAACATTATCATAATTAAAACAAAAATAAATAAAGAAAAATTAACATATCCTATAAAGACACCGTTTGTTTAAAAACTGACAACAGCAAATTATGTTCCCACGCGGTAACCCATCCAAGTACTAATCACGCCCGACGTTGCTTAACTTCAGTGATCGGACTAGAACTGGCATTTTCAACGTGCTATGGCCGTTACCTGTACATTTTAGCTTGTTCATATAATAAAACCAAAATATTCGCATTTATAATATTAGTTAGGATTCTTTAATAATACGCACTGGCAGCTTCGGAGCGGATTAATTCACTGCACAAATTCGACACGAAAATCTAATGTCACCAGGAATAATATCAACATATGAACATAGCATATTTACCTTATAATCTTGAGCCGACATCCTTTGATTTGGGACAGTCAATAACCAGCTTTTTCAAATTTTACTGTTTTAAACGTCTGGACATCTGAATAATACTTTTGACAGTTCGTTTAATTTAAAATAATAGTATGCTTTTTTATCGTCTAAAACCCGTTTAAAAACGATTTTAAATGACAAAATTGTATAAAAATCCGAAAATTCGGACTTTTTAGGACGATAGCCGTGGCTTCGGACGAAATTGAGTTTGAAGCGAAAATCAATTTAAATTCAACCGTCCATTAAAAATAAGCTGTGATATGGATCCAAATACACTGCGAATATAATATAATAAAAATAATACTTTTGACGGTTCGTTACATTTTAAATATGCTTTTTTTATCGTCTAAAATCCGTTTAAAACGATTTTAAACGGCAAAATTGTATATAGTACTGTCCTAGCGACTAGAATCGGTTTACACATTTCCGTCCCATTTGCCGAGATTTACCCTCATACCGCCGCGTAAGATGTTTACACATCGAAAACTCAAGGGCATTCAAGATCAAATTATCTCAATGTAATTCATGGTAAAAGACACCACAAAACAGTGCAAGGACGTTCAAGGTCATACACGCTTGGAGCAATCCCAAGGTCATATGCGCGACCTTCAACAAAACTCAAGGATATTCAAGATCAAATGTCAAGGACATTCAAGGCGAAATTAGGTCAATGTCATTCAAGGTCGAATACACTTAAGACCAATTGGGCGGGGTCTATCTCAAAGTCACAAGGGGGTAAGGGGCAAAAAATTGGAGGGGGGAGAATTGAGGCCGTCTATAGCACTCTACTGTGGATTAATTCATTGCATACATTCGACACGAAAATCTACAAAGCTTAATCTTTTACAGACTCATCTTGGGCTCCTTTGATTTGATCAAGTCAATAATCAAATTTTGCAAATTTTAGAAGAGGGCTATGACTCAATATTGTTTTAAACGTCTGGACATCTGAATAATACTTTTGACAGATCATTTAATTTAAAATAATAATATGCTTTTTTATCATCTAAAATCCGTTTAAAAACGATTTTAAATGACACAATTGTATAAAAATCCGATCTCTTTAGGACGATAGCCGTGGCTTCGGACGAATTTGTCGTGGATTTTGAAACGAAAATTCATTTTAAATTCAACCTTAAAAACCAAATTTTGCAAGTTATAGAAGAGGGCCATGACTGAATATTGTTTTAAAAGTCTGGACATCTGATTAATACTTTTGACGGTTCGTTTAATTTAAAATATGCTTTTTTATCGTCTAAGATCCGTTTAAAAGCGATTTTAAATGGCAAAATTGTATAAAAATTCTTCACGGACGTCCTGGATTAGCTTGCTCCTCAATGCGACGGCTTATAATGTCACAATCGGTTTACGCATTTCCGTCCCATTTGTCGAGATTTACCCTCATACCGCCGCGTAAGATGTGTACACATCAAAAATGTGCAGATATGCAAACCGAACAAAATTACCCTTCACTTTTAGATAGGAAAATCTATTAATATATAATTAGTTACTGTAATATTTTTAACCTGTTCTGACTCTGTTTAGCCCGTTTTGACTATTTCTAGTCACTTTTTTTTTTTGATGGCAGTGGCACACACACTAAAGGGAGATCCTATGGCGCTCGACGAGCGGTGTGTGTGCGAAGATGTTGATTGACACGGTTCTTGAATATTTGTAGGTTGTAATTAGTGGGAAACAGATGTCCTGGAAGTGAGTTCCACAGTGATGCAGTGCGCCAGACAAAGGAGTTCTGGTAAAGCGATGTTCTAGGTGTTTCTAGTTGTACGACGAACTGGTGCGCTCCTGCCGTCTGTCGGGACTGTCTGACAGGAGTTGCCAGGGGCGGGATTATGCGGGCCAAATCCTGGGAACATCTGCCGTGAAAGTATCTGTAAAACAGAGACATCTCGGCCACATGTCTGCGATGTTCCAGACTATCCAGATTCCGGGTCAACTCCGGATCGCCGACGAGACGCACAGCCCTCTTCTGAATGGAATCCAGCAGCTTTAGGGTATGCTTTGGTGCGGCACCCCAGATATGTGAGCAATATTCTAAGCACGGTCTTATTTGCGCTTTGTACAGCAAGAGCAACTGCTGCGGTGTATAGAGTTTTTTGTTGCGAAATAGCGCACCAAGCTTCTGGGAGGCTGATTTTGCGATGTTAGCAACATGGTCATGCCATGACATATTGCTGTTGACCGAGACACCCAGCAGCCCGATTGACGAGGATGAAGGAATGGTCGATCCTGCCATAATGATGTCAGGGCCCGCTGTATTGGCCCTCTTGGTAAACGTTGCTGCTTGGGTCTTTGCTGCATTGAACTGGACCAAATTTCGGTCGCCCCAAGTTTGAACTTTCTCCAGGTCTTGATTAATTGCTGTAATCTGCTCCTGTCTGCGGTGATGAGTCTCAGTCGCTGGTAAGGGTTTTTCTGATCTAAAGTGGGAGACAAGGGTACTGTCATCTGCAAAACTGTGAACAGGATTATTCGTTTCGATCAGCAGGTCATTAATATAGATGAGGAACAGAGTTGGTGAAAGTATTGCGCCCTGAGGCACGCCCGCGTTGATGGTGAATGTGTCCGAGATGTGTCCATCGACTGCAACGTGTAGGGATCGGTTCTTAAGGAAACTGGCCAGCCAGCTGCAGAGAGAGGCGGGCAGTCCCAAGGACGGCAATTTGTTGAGCAGAGTTTGGTTAGTCGTTCAAACAACTTTCCGTTAGTTCCAACTTATTGATGTGTAAACATCTTACGCGGCAGTATGAGGGTAATCTCGGCAAATGGGACGAAAATGTGTAAAACGATTCTAGCCGCTAGGGCGGTATTATATACAATTTTGCCATTTAAAATAATTTTAAATGGATTTGATGATAAAAAAGCATATTTTAATTTAAACGAACAGTCAAAAGTATTATTTATAAATTATTATATTCGCAGTGTATTTGGATCCATAGCACAGCTTATTTTTAATGGACGGTTGAATTTAAAATGAATTTTCGCTTCAAAATCGACGACAAATTCGTCAGAAGCCACGACTATCGTCCTAAAAAAGTCCGAATTTTCGGGTTTTTATACAATTTTGTCATTTAAAATCGTTTTTAAACGGATTTCAGATGGTAAAAGAGCATATTATTATTTTAAATTAAACGAACAACTGTCAAAAGTATTATTCAGATGCCCAGACGTTTAAAACAATGTTGAGTCATAGCCCTCTTCTAAAATTTGCAAAATTTGGTTATTGACTTTCCCAAATCTAAGGATGTCGGCCCACGATTACTAGGTAAATAAGCTGTGTCCATAATCCATTAATCCACTCCGAAGCTGCCAGTAAGTATTATAAAATAATCCTAACTAATATTACAGATGCGAATGTGTTTGTTTGTTTGTTTGTTTCTTAAGCTTTCACGCATAAACTGTTCCGATCATCATGAAATTTTGTAGATATTTTCAAGAGTATAGTATAGAACATAGGACACTTTTAGCCCATTTTGGTGCTTTTGGTTACTTTTGGTTAGTCGTTCACTTTCGGCTAATTTCAGTTAGTTTTAATTTATTTTAGTTATTTGTACCGGTTCCAAAACGTTATAACCAATTTTAGTGTTTTTGGTTAGTCACCAAAATAAGGTTAATTTGAATTAGTTTCAACTTACTTCAATATTTTTAATTTTTTCGATACGTTTTAGCCCGTTTTGGTGCTTTTAGTTACTTTTGGTTAGCTTTGGTTGGTTATTCAATCAATTTTCGGTTACTTTCAGTAAGTTCCAATTTATTTGAGCAATTTGAACCGGTTCCGATACGTTGAAACAATTTAAACGTTTTTGGTTAATAATGTAGGTCGTCGCAAAAATTCGGTTAATTTGGGTTAGTTACTTATTTTATTCTTAATCTGTTCCGATACGTCTTAGCCCATTTTGGTTACTCTTGATTAGTTTTGGTTCAACATCTTTTGGTTAAGTTTAGTTAGTTTTAATTTATTTTAGTCATTTGAACCGGATCTGATACGTCATATCCAATTTTGATGTTTTTGGTTAACTTTAGTTAGTCGCCAAAATTCGGTTAAATGTTAATTTCAACTTGTTTTAGCCCCTTTTGATGCATTTGGTTACTTTTGGTCCATTTTGGTTAGTCGTTCAATCAACTTTCGGTTAATTTCAGTTAATTTTAATTTATTTTAATCATTTGGACCAGTTCCGTTACACTATAACCAATTTTAGGGTTTTTGGTTAGTCACCAAAATTCGGTTAATTTAAGTTAGTTTTAACTTACTTCATTATTTTAAATCTATTTCGATGCGTTTTAGCCCGTTTTGATGCTTTTAGTTACCTACTATTGGTTAGTCGTTTAGTCAAGTCTCAGTAAAGTGCAGTTAGTTTTAATATATCTTAGTCATTTGAACCGGTTCAGGTACGTTATAAGCAATTTTAATGTTTTGGTTAGTTTTAGTTAGTCGCCAAAATTCGGTTAATTTGGGTTATTTTAACTTACTTCAATACTTTTAATCTATTTCGATATGTTTTACCCGTTTTGGTGCCCTTAGTTACTTTTGGTTAGTTTTGGTTAGTCACCTAAATTTGGTTAATTTGGGTAAGTTTTAACTTACTTCAATCTTTTTAATCTATTTCGATATGTTTTAGCCCGTTTTGGTGCTTTTAGTTATTTTTTGATAGTCATTCAATCATCTTTCGGTTACTTCCAGTTAGTTCCAATTTATTTTAGTAATTTGAACCGGTTCCGATACGTTATAAGCAATTTTAATGTTTTTGGTTAGTTTTGGTTAGTCACGAAAATTCGGTTAATTTGGGTTAGTTTTAACTTACTTCAATATTTTAAATCTATTTCGATACGTTTTAGCCCGTTTTGGTGTTTTTCGTTAGTTTTGGATAGTCGTTCAATACACTTTCGGTTAGTTTCAGTTAGTTCCAATTTATTTTAGTCATTAGAACTGATTCCGATACGTTACAATCAATTTAAGTTTAAATAAACAAGCTAACACGATCTCTCACGCGTACGACGTTATGTGTGGCAAATGTAGCATGCACTTTTTCACGATTTGATGCCCTATTTAGGAAAACAGAAACATTTCCAATGTTAAAACAAAACGATAACCTAAACCCGCAAGCGCGACTATGCAACAGATCTCTCACAGGGTACATGCTCGTTTACTGTTGCAACGTTGCGACCTCCGCCCGACGGTCGTAAAATATCAGTACATTTACGACCGTCGATCGCGAACCTCTGTTAAAATACAGCTGCTTCAAATGCTCCGCGTAACGCGCGTATACGGGTCACAATGAATTTGGCAGCGGTGCACGTTTTGTGCCGGAAAGCTGTGTCCGCATTTAGAATAAGCGGCATTTTGCGAGCATTTCATACCAGATTTATTGTTAAATATTAAATATTACTTTAAGCCGCTCACGTTGGTCTGTTTTCAAACTAGTGACCGACGTCACTGACTATTATTTCCGTCTCAAGGTATAGTGCTTCTTATTATATTTTGCGAATTAATGGAAAATAAAGGAAATGAAAATGTGTGATTTTTGTTATTGTTTCTAGTTAGGCATTTATGCGAATCCGGTGTTCCTCGGGAACTGGCCTCAATTGATGATCGAGCGGATCGCCAGCAGAATCACGCTGGAAGGTTTTTCAAGGTCACGTCTTCCAGAATTTGCTCCAGAAGAAATCGATTATATCAACGGGACGCACGACTTCTTCGCCCTTAATACGTAAGTGAGATTTGCATCTAGGGAGAGCACCGGTGGGTAATGGTGCACCAGTCCAATGGGTACCCCTCTAGGTAAAATATTAACGTTTTCTATTAACGGTGTCATCTTCACATTATTTAAATAATATATTTTTATATGGCAAAAGTCGAAGGGTTCGAACCTGCAACCTCGGACTATTTATCTTAGTAGTATAATATGTTAGGCCAGTCAAAATCGCCACAAAAAATCGCTAAATTCGCAAAACATGATGTATCTTTGATTTTTTAGTATGTTGTTTGGACCTATTAGGGCTATGTATACCCAAGTTTGCAACTCTCAAAAAGTTGTGGAAAAATATTTCACACCAAAAACCGCGAATTTTTCGGACTTGTTTCAGATTCTGATCCATATCTCCTAACCCATGCATTTTTCGTCGAAAGCGATTCTATACATTTTTTAATTGCATTAAATTTGTAACAAATTAAGCCATATAAGGTAAAATCGCATTTTTCCAGAAATGTACATAACCACTTTTTTGTTGCATGAAGAGAGATTTAAACATGCAAAACGTATTATTATATTAGCATCAGTGCTCGTTTATGTTTACAAGTTATGAGCACTCTGCAAGACCGGATGAACACAAGAGAATATCAATTGTTCACGAAAGGATGCTTCACCATTCGCTGATCCGACAAATTTTGGTCAGGCCTGTGGTCTGATTTGACAATTGAACAGGTATTGATGAATTCAATGAAGAGCCAGGGTGGCCTAACTCACGGCAGAGGTATCTCTACAAGTGTGCTCTCTCGTTGGACAGGCGGGATGGTATATATGCTGAATATATGTGAAGAGGTAGAAAGGTTTTGGGATATTTCCTCCACAACAAGTGAACAGCATGTCGATATGCGACCTACGCAAATTGCCGAGATACCTCTGACGTGAAAAAACTGAAAGCCTGGTTCGATAACCATCCACCGTTCCCATCGATAGATAAACTCGTATCGATCAGCAGTGGCACTGTAGGTGGCCCCCACATTAATTGCCATACTGCCCGAGAAGAAGGACTGAAAGGGGTGAATCGAATTATTGGAAAAACTTTTGATAATGTTAGTTTCTCTAGGAAAGAAAAAGTCCTCTCTTTGGCAACGCCTACCACCATCAAGATTCACAAGAAGAGAGTAGATGTCGAGCCACTCACCATCTTCCAGCGCATGTGTATCATGAAACAGTCAGACCTACAGTTGAAGGCTCACTTCGCATACGAACTCGCACCATATCCAATGGCCCTATTTTCCGATGAAAGGATGCGTAAATAAATCAACTTTTTACGCTGCCTTCACTCAAGCCACAGAGAACGTCAGTGTGCAGGCAAAAACATTTGCTGTTGTCGATGGAGGATATCTCCTACATAAAGTCGTGTGGCATCGGAATAATTCTGTACGGGCTATCACGGCAAGCTACATAAGCTACATATTTAACCACTTTGGGAGAAATGTGTATGTAGTCTTCAACGGGTATCCGGAGGATGGCTCCCAAAAGAGCACCAAATTTGCAGAGCGGTCACGACGGTATTCTGCAGCATCAGCGGAAATTGTGTTAGAAGCATCGACCGCCATCACAGTTACCCAAGAGAAGATGCTCTCGAATGACAGAAACAAGGTTCGTCTCATTGAGCTTCTCTGTTCAGCTTTTGCTCTCGAGGGAATTGAGACAAAAATATCAAAAGAAGACGCAGACCGCGATATCGTCGTGACTGCTCTGCAAAAAAGTTTCTCCAGTGACCACGTCATCATCTTTGGAGAGGATGTGGATTTGCGGTGGTGAGGCGGGTTGCGTCCAATTCTCCTCCAGATTATTCAACCAGGGGGAAGTGGAGCTACCACCTGGATTTGAACTTTTCATCCACGAATTTACTGGGTGCGACATCACCTCTGCCCTCTTCTGGCAGGGGAAGATGAAAATGTGGGGCCACTTCAGACGAAATCAAGCCCTAGTGGACCAAGCAAGAGTTTTCCTCCAGACAGATGCTACACACCAACAAGTCGCAGCAGCTGTTGACAAGTGTCTAGTTGTCCTATATGGCGGAGACGAAACGAAAGACACACTCAATGATGTACGCTTTCGTACTTTTGTGCAGCCAACGCCAAAGCGAATCTAGCCCGTTTGCCCTCAACCACAGAGGCTGCGTCGTATCACCATTACCGCACATACCACCAGGTGCAAAAGTGGTTGGGGGTGGAGAAAGAGGCCACCGACTGGGGTTGGGAATTAACCTCGGCTGGACTCATCTCCATTACTAGTCGGCAAGCTCCTGCCCCCGCAGAGCTCCTAAAACTCCTTTCCTGCAAATGCAAGAAGGGGTGCAGAGGTGGCTGCACTTGCCTGAAAGCAGGGCTCAGATGTTCTGTGATGTGTGCTACCTGCTCTGGGGAAATGTGCCAGAACCCTGCCCTTATCATCATTGAAGAGGACGACGATGACGAGCCTCAAGACAATCCTGACGATCCACCAATACTGGAGTACCTACCTATAGGGGACGAAGACGGCGACCCACCAATAGTGGAAGACCTACTTATTGAAGAGAGCAACGAAAGTGCCTGCCCAGGGACATCAAAAACAAGGCGACTAGTTTCACTATGTGTCTAATTTGATTGACTGATTGATTGATTAAGTTGCTGTACTTTTGATTACTTATGTTTATATTAAAATACATTTCACCGTTTATTTCAATGATTTCATGCCTTCTTTTTCATTACCAAATCAAAAAAGAAAAGATAGGAAAGGCTATAGAACATTTCTGGAAAAATGTGATTTTACCTTATATGGGTTTTTAGAGATTTTCAGGGAACTACGAGGCTTACAGACCCCACCCCGCTCTACCCTTAATTTAAAGCTAATTAAATTGCCTACAAATTATATTCTATAATTTCTACTTGTAGGGTCAATGGTTTTGACGCAATTTCGGCCCAACGAAGGTCTAAAACGAAAATTTCAATTTTTTCGAAAAACTGGCCTATTTTCAAAGTGCCGTAATTCGGTAATCAATTGACCTACAGAGCTCCGGTTAGACTTAATTTGTTACAAATTTAATGCAATTAAAAAATGTATAGAATCGCTTTCGACGAAAAATGCATGGGTTAGGAGATATGGATCAGAATCAGAGCGGTTTTTGGTGTGTAAAAATTTTTCCACAACTTTTTGAGAGTTGCAAGCTTGGGTATACATAGCCTAATGGGTCCAAACAATATACTAACAAAACAGATATACATCATGTTTTGTTAATGTATTGTCGATTTTGACCGGCTTATGTAGCAAAACTGTCTATCTAAAGTACGGTTGTTTCATTCCAGTTACGGTGTGGGACAAGTCCAACACGAGGCGGAACCTGCGATCGGCGAGCCATCTTACGAATCCGATCAAGGAGTCGAACAAATAAGGAGCGAAAACTATTATTATCTATAAAACAATTATCTCCTCATTTTCCAATTGTGAAAAAGAGCTGCACTTTAAATTCATTTTTTATTAGGTACTAATTGATTATAATAAATTGTTTTTGTATATGTCGTAGCCAGATTACAAAACCCGTCGTTTTATAAAACGCCTAGACATTTTACAAAAGGCGGCCAGATTGTCAAATTCTCGTTTAACATTCATTATTTTCCTATCTGGTTAGCCGGACTATCAAATGTCTAGGCGTTTTATAAAACGACGGACGGTCAACACGCAGCCAGATTATCAAATGTTTAAGATTAACACGAGGCTAAATAACAAGTTGCGATCCGTCAGCCGGGGTATTATTATGGCTTTGCATGGCCTTCCGCTCGCTTCGCTCGCTACGGGGGCTCAATCAACAAGCACTAACGAAGTGCTAACCAAAACGAACCCAAGGCTAACCTAACCGTGTTGAACGTCGTTTTATAAAACGCCTAGACATTTGATAATCCGGCTAACCAGATAGGAAAATAATGAATGTTAAACGAGAATTTGACAATCTGGCCCCCTTTTGTAAAATGTCTAGGCGTTTTATAAAACGACGGATTTCGTAATCTGGCTACAACATATACAACGCAAAAAACTATAGTATTTAAATACGCATCAGCAATAGGTAATTGTGTTCATCGATAGTTCTTATCAATTACAGAGACGGATTATTATCTATTTTCTGTATCGAACAGAACCATTTATATTGACTCCACATATCTTCAGATTAATCTGTATCAATTAAATACCAATGGAAATAACGATTTTGTCATTTCGACGCAGACGTGACGCGCCGGCGCGACTTCCAATTTTGGAACGATGATAATTTCGCAATGCACTGTCGCTATGGACATGCCCATTTTGCAATTTTGTTTATTGCCCTATACAGTGTTGCCAGTCACTGAAAAAGATCACAATTTTCGGAAATGTTTGCAACAAAATTCCTCTGTTTTGCCATAAGGCTTACTTTTGTTGTAACACCATTTGAAATACGCTAGGCACAATCGGCTACCGGCCTTATGGTGTTCTAAAGGCCATTTTCGCATATCATGGATAATACGCTTTTTTATGAATTTTCTCGAATCACATCTCATACATAGATCATACTTAAAATTTGATTCCTTAAACATGTCAAACACAATCAGTTTTTCTTTTGAGCGAATGATTAGGAGTAGTTTTGTCACGTGCAATAAATAATTATTAAAGACGTTTTGTCACCCACCATTAGCCACAAGCCGATCCCCTGAAGAATAAAATTAAATGAAATAAAAATTACTTTGCGGGGATCGAACCCGAAGCCAGCGTTACGAGCGAGACTGAGCCATATACCAGCGTGCTACGGGATCTTCGATATGATTTAGCTTGAAGCTTGTCAACAAGCGTGCGGTGCGCGCGTTCCCAATACCACTCTTTGGTGCTGCACACTATATTTTTTTGTAATTACACTTTGCAGGTATGTACATCAATATGGCCGCATTCTTATTGGTCTTATAATAAAGATACATATACCCAAAAATACGCTTGCCACGTCCGATTTCTCCTATGAAGAGCTCTATTTTTTTCGATTATTTAGCTGTATCTAGTTTGTATTGGGTTTATACAAGCATAAATAAATAATATATAAAGAGTCATTTAGTCAATCAATATTTTGGAGGGAGGCCCGGAATAGATCCAACTAAAGCATTGAAAAAGGTGTGTGGTACATATTGTCTTTAAATTTAAAAAATTCATTTATATTTTTCAAAATTGTACACCCAGAAGCTTTTTTAGTCACAATAAATATCGTTTTAGCTTAAAAATTACATTAACGATTTAAATTTAAAGAAAATTGTTTAAAAGCAATATAATTTTATCTTATCTTTATAATTTTCTTTAATGATTTGATTTTGAAAAAGATTCAATGGAAATCTTTAGCTAAGAAGAGCAAAATATTATTTTAGCTTGAGAATTTTATTAATGATTTAAATTTAAAGAGAATTTAATGTAAACCTCTAGCTAAAAATAGCAAATTATTATTTTAGCTTAAAAATTACATGAACTATTTAAGTTTGAAGATAATTTAATAAAAGTAGTGAAATTTCACCTTATCTCGAGAATCGACAGTAACAATTTGAACTTGATAAGAATTTAATGTAAATTTTTAGGGTGGGAATAGAAATATATTATTCTAGCCTGAAATTTACATTAAGGATTTAAATTTAAAAAGAATTTATTGCAAATTTTTGGCTAAAACGAGTAAAATTTTGTCTTTTTTCGAGAATTCATGATTTAAATTTAAGAATATTTTGATAAAATTAGCTACATTTTAATGGAGATATTTTAACTTACCTCTACTAGCTAAACTACATTTTAGCTTGAAAATTACGTTAGTTATATTTTAGCTGGAAACTTACATTAGCGATTTAAATTTAAAGATGCTTTAGTGTAAATTTTTAAGTAAATAGAGAAAAATTTTATCTTATCTTAAAAACTCACATTAACAATTTGAATCTGAATATAATTTAATGTAATTTTTTAGACTAGAAATAGCGAAATATATTGTAGCTTGAAATTTACATTAACGATTTAAATTTGAAGAGAATTTATTGCAATTTTTGGCTAAACCAAGTAAACAATTGAGAAAATTCCCATTGATGGTTTGAATTTAAAAATATTTTGATGAAATTAGCGACATTTAATGAAAAAATTTACATTGGTTATACTTTAACTGGAAAATTACATTAGCGATTCAAATTTGAAGATAATTTAGTGTAAGTTTTAGTTTAAAAGCAGTAACATTTTATCTTATCTTGAAAATTTTCATTAGCGATTTAAATTTGAAAAAGATTCAATGGAAACCTTTAGCTAAGAGGGGCAAAATATAATTTTAGCTTGAGAATTTTGTTAATAATTTAAATTTAATGAAAATTTTGTTCCAAATATCGTTCCAGCTTAAAATTTACATTAATGATTTAAATTTGAAAAGAGTTTAGAATAAATTTTAGGCGAAAAGCAGAGTCTATCTCGTGAAATCACATTAATGATCAAAATTATTTAAGAAAATAATGAACTTATCTGCGCTTTAATGAAAGCGGGACTTTTCACTTACCTTTACTCTCTAATTTTTTAATGAAGGTGGGGATTTTCACCTATTTTAGGTAAATTTAAATAAAACGATTTAAATTTGAAAATAACTTATTGCAAAGTTTTGGCTAAGCTCTGTAAAAAAATTCGAGAGTTCACATTGATGGTTTGAATTTAAGAATATTTTGATGAAATTAGTGACCCCTACATGAAAACAATTTACATTGGTTATATTTTAACTGGAAAATTACATTAGCGATTTAAATTTGAAGACAATTTGGTGTAATTTTTTAACTAGAAAGTAGAGTAAAATTTTATATTATTTTA